>VXBT01000323.1:74864-92652 GCA_013400235.1 Oriolus oriolus
ACGGCAGCAGCAGCTGGGGCTCCTGTAAGCAGCCTCGGGGTGCTCGCTCCTGAGAGAGAGAGGAGATGGGGGCCTGGTTTTCCCCTGAGGTGCCCAGGCAGATGGTGAGGGTCTTTCTCTCAGCAGCAGCAGGTGCTGAAAGCCCAGCGGCCGCTTCTGTGAGCAGTGGTCTCCAATGGCAAGAAGAAATGGCAAGGAAGGCTCAGCTGTAGCACCGAGTCCAGCACCAAAACCCACAACCATCCACCCTCCAAGCCGGGCAAAGACTGACCCATCCCCAGCTAAGAAACTGCCAATCATCACACCGCTTCTCCTGCTCCTCCAGAACCATTGCAATGATATGCCAAGGCCCTGGCTACATCTTTTGTCTTTTAAACAGACTTCCATTCACCATCTCTAGGACAACAAATGGGAGGAAAATTCCCTAAATAGAAAGAGAAGACTTAATCCCCAACAAAGTCTCAGCAATGTTTATGATGCATCATATTATTCTTCTTTTACAAAGTTCTCTGTTTCTTTAGAAAAATACTGTGAAAACTCATTCAAAGGAAAAAAGAACCCAACAACCTGAAAAATAATGGTTCTTTGAAAATACTCCTACTTTGAAGCTGAATACATGAAGCAAATTAAAGTGTAGAAGTTTTTTGGTATCCTAAAGTGTAGTAGCCAAATTTCTGAAATGTTTCTAATATTTTTTTCAGGGAATTCTTTTAAGGGTGGGAGGGGGCATATCTTCAGACACATTTGTATCATAAGGGGTTTTCTGCATTTGAAAGTTACTTCAGACTTGCAAGTTTAAAATGAAATCCTGAGTAAGTTCACGTGGGTCTAATCAGAAAGAAGTACATTTTTTAAGCTTATTCAGCTTTTGGACTGGAATTTATTGCCTTTGTTTTGGAGTATTGTTATTTTGTAGTCTCCAATTTGAAACACTGACACAAATGAAACATGGAAGACTAATGAACTTCTGTCTTGGTAGTGGCTCCAAATTGCAGGTTCACTTAAGTAGATAGGGCTGCAGAAAATGCTTAGTGACAGTTTTTATTGATAAGCTTTTGTGGTGAACTTCATTTAATCTGAGATATAGTTAATATTGGTAATGGACATAAGTAGTGCCTAATTTATCTTCAGTCATGTATTCTGCAGGTTGGTGTCCTAAGAGAGCAGTTTTCAGGATGAGTTGCTATATCTGTGCAAGACAATGGTGAGGAAATTCTGATCATTCTGGACAAAAAAAAGTTATGAGAAAGAATTGGACAAAAACACATTTATAAATATTTGTCAAGGAAGGATTGATTTTATTTCTTTAGAAAGGAAATTTTTATCATGTCTTTTTCCTGACACTAAATATTCTCTGTATGTATTTAAAAACTATAGTCTGTATAATGTATATCTCGTTCACTAGAACAATAATGATTAAAAAATATTGCTATTTGATTTATAAAGAAAGAAAAATGCAGTGTCATCTTACAACTGCTCAGATAATTACTGTAGGTATCTTGTTTAAAGGACCAAGACATGGAAATATAAGACACTGAATGCATGTTGTTCACAAAAAAGAAATGTTACTGATCTGAATGTTTTCTGCAGGTGCCCTCCATATAGCTTCATTCCTCATTCTTTCGTTCAATTTCTAATTTTCTTTTTTTTTTTTTTCCTTTTGAGGTCAGGTTTTATTTTAGAATGTCAGGTAGTCCATTTTAACTTGCAGACTTCCCTGACTTTTTCTGTATAGCTTTTACTACTGAACTAAACCATGCATGGTTTTCTTGTGTCCTGGATGATAGAGTACAACCACTGTTTCAGAATATGACGTTGTATTACCACTTCACATTCTTGGTACTAGAGCCTGAAGCTGGTTTCATGAAAAAGGAAATCACAGCTGTGTTTGTCTCTTGGGGTATCATACAAGTGAATCTAGGCTCTCAGAATAATAAATTACCCTTTGGCTATATCTGCAGTAAACTCAAGAATACATAAATTAATTAGATTATGAAAAATGAATTCCTGGGCCTGTTACTTCGTGACAGTTTTTGCATGGCCTCGAAGACAACTTTGTCATAAAGTAGGTCATTTTGTAAGCAGTGGAACTTGGAAATACTTCAATAGAGAACAATTAGGTTTTTCCAAGTATGTTTTCACAGATTTTCTGCTGCAGCTTAGATATATTTTGTACTGTGATTTCCTCAACAAGCATAACCAACAATTCAGCCACGTATGTTCCCGTTTTATAGAAAGGTGGGAGGTTTCTTTAGGTAAGGCTTGTGAAAGTAATTCAGGTAGGTAATTTGATAATTTAAAATATGCATATTATAGCCCAATTTTATTAATGATTTCTTTGAAAATCTGGGGAGAAGGAAATAGTAACTTTGGGTGTGTAGTAATTTTCACAAAGTGGTTATGTTCTTTATATCATGCCTTCAGAATGGTGCCCCATCCTTGGGCAGAAACTGCTGGCACAAGATCTGCTTCTTTCCCTGCCAGCCCTTTTTGAAACATACCATGCTTGAGGTGAAATGCAGCATTTCGTCTTCATTATGATAATACCACAAAAAGAAAGGTCAGACTTTGTTGTTTGGCTCTTTGGAGGTTTGTTGTGGGGTTTTTTTTTGGTTTTGTTTTTTTAAAAATTTCTTTTTATTTTTTTCTTCTCACATTTCCTTTTTAAAAGAATAGTAAGGATTGCTCTTGAAGATCCACATCAGGTAGCTGAGCCTTTATTGCAGTCCCCAGGATGCTGGTGCTGTAGCCAACACAATTTGTTTACACACCTTCCTTGTGTATTAGTTGTCTTATGCAGATCATTGGCATTTCATATATTGATGTGATTGAGGAGCTGCTGCCAGGAGAGCACTATGCCTCCCCTTCCTTCCACAGACTGTGCTGTTGGAGAGATGGCAGCCTGCAGGAGAACTTGGAAAACCAGACCTAGGCTCTCTCGCTGCTTATGCTGTCCCACCTTCCTTGATCTGGTGCCACAGTGCCGGAGGCAACCCTTAAAGAGGGAAGTGGGTGGATGAAATATTGTATCATGTCTAAAGGAGGAGATTTTTATTATTATTTTTAAATTACTTCTGGCTGCTTTCCCCCCTTCCCCTCCACCCCTTTCTGGGAGGACAGCAGTCCTTTGCACATGATATAAAAATAGATAAAAACACCCTGTTAGCTTGATTAGGTATTATTCTGTCTCACTGCTCTAATACTTAACCTTATTCATGCAGAAATTTAATTAAAAAGTGCAAGCAGAGAAGCAAAAAAAAAAGCAAAAAACCACCAACCCCCCCCAAACCCCAAAAGGCTTATTGCCTCTGGTGATGCTGTGGAGTAACAGGCAGATGAGATTTCAACTCAAGGAGAGTGAATCTGTGAACAGGCTTGTGGTAACATGACAAAGTGGACTTTGCTGACTCTGAATAAAATACTCCACCTATGGAGAAGTAGAAGTGCTTGTTGTGCTCCAAGTGGACAGGGAAGCAGCTTAGAAGAGACTTTAAGTCCAGCCCTGTTTACTCTGACGTTTTACAGTATGAAAAGCTGGATATCCTCTGCAATTACACAAGAGAGGCTTTAGAGAACCTAATGTGGTAAACAGAATATTCTTGGCAGGGCTCAAGTTTTGGTTTGGTTTTCTTACTGCATACAGACATTTGTGCTATAAAATCAAGAACTTGAAAGGCAGTGAGGAGAATGCAGCCTTACTTCTGCTTTCATAGGCTTCTGCCTTCCCTGTGTGCAGAGAAAAACATTAAGAGAAAGCCAGTGCAAGTGTTCAGTTTAGGTCTGTGTTAAAACATGGCGCCCGGTGCATGGATTAGGGTCGAGCAGGCTGCCTCACAGCTGGCAGCCTTTCTGAACACTTTAATTGCAGGGAAAGTGGCAGTCTTGCATGAAATTCCAGATAAAAGCACATTAGAGAATTTTAAGAGAAGTGATCATGTATGTATGAAGCTTCATGTGGGTGAACCAACCCAACTGGTCACTGCACTAAAACCAGCTCATGTTTCTGCCACTCTCAATACCCAAAGCAACTGGAATGATATATCAAGATGTTGTATGTAGCCTGCTCACAGAGAAAAGCAGTAAGTGCATGTTGTAATGACCAGGAGTAAAAACTGCAGCAACATCTTGATCTCTGACCCCATCTCCCCCTGATCTGTGGTTAATGCCTAGAAGGTTCATCACCTCCCCTCTCGTTCTCACACATACACTCACACCTGCATGTTTTATTTTGCTTTGCTTTGCTTTCCTTTCCATAGGATAAGATCAGTAAAGAAGAAAACTAGTTTGAGTGTTGAAATGTTTGCTGACTTTGCATGCCTAGAGAAAAAAGGAAGAGGACTTAAGAAAAGAGGACAGCATTTGGGTCTTAGAATGGAACTTAAAAGTCACTGAGTGGGCAGAGAGATTGGAAATGAGAGCTAACAGGATGCCAGGATGAGTGGATTGGAGAAGCAAGAGTTGGGGTGAAAGGAGTTGAAATAGTGGGTGAGTTTTGTGGCAGGAAACTCATGAACAGCAACTCTGTGTATGAGATGTTGGAAAGGAGGCTGATTTACTAGATGGGCCCAAGGAAATAGTTATAAGAACAGTATGTGAAACTCCTAGGTGAGGCTGAGGGTTGGCTCCCATAGCTAGTGAGGCTGGAGCTATTAAACATAAAAGAATGTTATGGATGGATGCAAGAAGATGTGGCTGACGATACGAAGTAATATGTCTCTGGACAGGATTTAATTAAAAGAAAAAATTCCCTGGCTGGTTTGGAAGACATTCAGCCTGGGATTGTTTATTTATTCTAAGTAATTTGGTGTGGGTTTTGGTTTAGGAATTGATTACTGTTAAACTTTTTATTTTAAACTTCTGGGTTTAAAGGGTATATGCATACACTCTGCCCAAATGGCTGCTGGAAATTAGTGCAAATACCTGAGATGTTATGCTGATTAACTTGCAGCTGTAGATGCCTGGGACTTGTGATACAGAGGCAGAGCTGTTACTTCTTGGTTGCCTTGCTCCTTCTCATGTTGGCCCATGACAGAGAATTTCAAAACTGCTCCAATGCAGCTAATGCTGGGTTTGACTCTCATAATTGTCTTTGAGCAAGTGAAGGCTTTGCTTGGGTTACAGAGAGTGACAGGAAAAGTTTGCATGCCAGCTTCAGCTAGCCCTATAGCCTTGCTTCTGTGTGTAGAAGGGCCTGATGGCTGAGAAAGCCAGGAGCAAGTGGTTGAGTGTGGTCAGACATGACAGGACACAGCTGAAGCCACAGAGATGTGGCAGAGAAGGAAAGGTGTTCTGCTGATGATAGGAGTGCTCTGGATCAGAGGGGTGATGGTTCCTAGGCAGGGAAAGCCACGAAGCTACTGTAAAGTAATGTAGAGCAGGTGTTGTAAAAAACAGTAATAAACTAGGATATTTTTACACGAGACATTTAGTAACTTTATTCTGCATATAGCTGTCTATTTTCCAGACACAGACTGCAAGACTGAGAACAGGACATTTCTTTTAGGGTTGATGGTGTTTTTGTCACTGCTACTCATGTGACACCACTCCTGCTGCAGCTAATCTGGGACTCTGCATTGTCACTGCTTCCCAAGTTTTAGGTTGGAAAGCTTGCAGAGACACTATGTATGGACATACAGAAATAATTATCCTATCCTTCCTCTTCATGGATATGCCAAACAGTTGGAAATGAATGTAGCATGTCTGCTTGTTGCTGCTCTTCAACACATTAATGAAAAATTCTGGAAGGCAGAATCTTTATAGATTCTATATATACTTTAGAAAGGAATAGAGATAGTTTTTGATCCAACTGTAGTTTGTTAATCTGGAATTGAAAGCTTGTTCTCATACTTGAAGCAATTTTGGTTATCCTTTAGATGCCATTGCTGTCAAAGGATCTTTTCCACGAGCAGTTTTAAGACTCTAGATTTCCTAAACGCTGGTTATTAAATGCGTGTATTCTTTTGTGCTTGTAGTAACTGTTTGCAGGTCACTGACATGACAAAACCTTTCTTTGCCCATTTAAAGAACAGAGGTAAATAGTTACCTGTGTCACATCCGTGATTTTTGTTTACACTTTCAAAAAGCAGATTGTCTGATAGTTTCTGTGAATGGTTCTTTTTATTAAAGTAACATTGATATTGAAAGTATAGAATATTCAACACATGAAGTTGCAGCGTTCAGGTAGAGTAAACTTGTCCACAGACCAACTTGTTTTGTTGTTTGTTTTCTTTTTTGGGGAAAGCTGTGGGAGGATAGCAGGCAAGGAAAGTCTGGATGTAATCAATCTCTGTCCTACTTTGAGTTATCTTCCCTTTAGGTATTCAAATGATTCAAGTTGCTAAAGATGCAACTGCTAAAAACACCCTTATTTTTGTTCTATTTACAGCTGTAATTGCTTCTTCACTTCTTTTATCTGTATGAATATTCCTTTCTAGCATTTCTGTAGTCACTATTGGATTTAGTTTTTAATATAGATACTGTCACTGACTACCTGAGATGGACTTCAGGCAGAATTCCAGCTCATAAATTCCTGTCAAGTACGGGGTGTGTCAGCACGAGTTGTTCAGTGGTATGCTGCAGAGAGTCTGGACCTTGTGCTTTCTGAGACACTGAGTAGCCTTTTCTCCTTGTGACAGTAGAGAGTTGAATATTACATTTGAATTCAGTCTGGCTTAAAAGTCTTTCTGTGCCAGATGCTGAAGCTTAGGGTAAAAGGAAGATTTAAAATCCACAAATGTGTGATCTAATTTAAGCCAGGATATCATGAGCAGGTACAGCAAACAACGGAAGGATTAAGGAAAAAGAATAGAAGAAAATATGTCCACTTCAGACTGGCAATTAAATAAGTATATATCTTGGATTTAGAGCAGTCAGAATTCAAACTGAAGCAGGATGCAATTTCTAGAAAAATACTAAGATATTTAAATTTTAAAATGGCAATTAATTACATGTTAATTTTGCACCTTATTTTTAAAGATTTTTTTCTTGCCTCCTGCCAAGTTGTCTGGCATTTCAAACTGTTGGTGAAGATGTATACCAGTTCCTGATTATGCTTTGCATTCTCTAAAGATACTGTTTTTCTTTTTCTGTTTTTTTTTCCCATTAAATTCATGTTAATGTGTAACACCACTCTGTATTTCACAAGGGGTTGGCATGCATGTTCTTATGTGCAAGTATGTACATGTGTGTTCCATTTTAAAGTTTCCATGGATGGAGCATATTCCATTAGGAATTAATACCATTTGTACTCTGAATCTTGTTCTCTTCTCTATGGTGATTCTGCTCTTAGAATATACAGGAAAAGATCCTTATGTTCAAGGAGAAGTAAGAATAAATCTGTACCACTAATTCCAATCATACACACTTCTAGTACTTAAAAGATTTACATATAGTTATTTATATTGCTATTGTTTTGATTGTCTAATAAAAACCGAACATATAAATTGAAATAGCTTCACTAATCTCCTAATCATCAGCTAACCTTGAAAACCTTTTAAAATTTTATTTGAAAATATGATGAAAGAAGCAACATTCTGGATAGTCAGAGTTACTCTAGAAGATGAGGGACACACTAATATTTAGGTGAAATACTAAGCTTTTGAATTGAAATGTCTTCTAGTATCAGAGATGACTGCCTCATGATTATGCTTAAGTACTGCTTCAAGATTGAACCAAGATGTGCTGAGCATGTGTGACTGGATGGAGAAACTTATTTATATAATCATGTATCAGAGATTGATTTTGAAAACCAAAAAGTATCTCTCATAGAGATTTCAGTTGCATATAATGCTTGTATTTGAGTGCTGGCAGATGCTGGATGACTCTGGAGTCTCCATCCCTGGAGATACTCAAAAGCCATCTGGACATAGTCCTGGGCAGTCAGCTCTGGGTGGCCCTCCTTGAGCAGGGAGTTTGGACCTGATGACTCCCAGAGCTCCCTTCCAATCTTAACAAGTCTGTGATTCTATAGGGATCAGGGCAATCCTCAAAGATGGCTAGAAGAGAGGTTTGGGGGTGCACCCACCTGCATCGACCATGCTGAGAGGCCTCTTGGCTGTTCATCCTTATGCTAGCAGGAGAGGCAGCTGTGGTGGTGGTGGCCTGGCTGCTTCTTTGCTTTAGTGTTGTCCTCTGCCATAGCCTCTTTGGTTTTCATAGATTTGTTTCAAAATAGTTTCTCGTCTCCACTTGGGTAACACACATCCAGCTAGTGGTATCATCAACACCTTCGTATGTAGACAGATACAAATGCCATTTTGTAGAATCACAGATTATCCTGAGTTGGAAGGAACCCACAGGGATCAGCAAAGTCCAACTCCCAGCCCTGCACAAAACAGCCCAAACAATGCCACCATGTACTTGAGAGCATTGTCCAAACACTTCTTGAATTCTTGTCAGGTTTGGTGCTGTGACGACTCCCTGGGGAGCCTGTTCCAGTGCCCAGCTACCATCTGGGTGAAGAATCTTTCTCAATACCCAACCTAAAGCTTCCCTGACTCAGCTTCATGCTGTTCCCACTGGTCAGAGAGAAGGGATCAGTGCTTGTCCCACTATGTCCCCTTTAAATTCCTTTAACTAGGAATTAAAGGTATTTTTCCCCAAGTTGAGTCTCTCTTGCTTATGACAGTAATTGGTAAAGATTTTCTCTCTATCTCAATCCAAAAGCTTTCTCATCCTATTTTCTCCCCTTCTTTTATTAAGGACATCTACATTTTAGTCCTAAATTTATGTGGCATCAGAGCTGGTAGTGGTAAACACAAGTTTTAGCAAGATTATATGAAATTCTGAATAGCCTGAATGGCTTTTTAGATTTTTATTTCTGCAGCCAGTATATAAGAAGACTAGGTAATGAAAATGGAAGTAAATGAAGACACAGCTGAAACTCTTGATTGTTGGTTCAGTTTTCTAGATTACACTGATCTCTGTTTTCTCCACTGTTGCTTTTAAGATGAATTAAAGGAACTTCTCTACAGAAAGTTACAGTTATGTTGAAAGTTTGGATATCTTGCAACTTTCTAGCGCTGCTTGTGCTGACACTGTAGAAGGAGCAGTGGCTCATTAGGGACACTATAAATAAATATGATGCTCATTTTTCTGTGCCACTAAGTAGGTCCCACTTCAATTCAGAGCAAATATGTAAGTCTAGTGAGGGGAACTCTCCTCGGCACACACGCTGGCGTTAACTTATTGATAATGAAACTCAAAGCCTGTTTTCTCCCCTAAAGGGTGGACCGAGCTTTGTGTGATCTATCAACAGAAATTAGGAGTTTAATAACTGATGTAGTAACAGAAGAAGAGGCTTCTTTGTATTTCTTTGTCCTTGTGTACTTTTGACAAATACTGCTAACTACTTAGTATTTGGTCCACTTTACTAACCAGCAGTTAAAATTGTGGTTTTGGATAATACTAAAAATAAAAAAATAATAATATATGAACTTATTTTTCCCTCTAATATTATTGTTTCAATGAGGCTCTGCAGTGATAGTGTGCTCTTACGCTTCAGAAATTCATCTCAGGAAAGCAACTTAGTGTTTGTTCTTGTGGGTCAGAATCCTATTTTCTGTTGCTTTAAAGCTATGTACACATTCACGTGGGTAAATAAATTGTTTTGAGTTTTTTTGTCTTAATTTCCTTTTTTAAACATTCCAGTCGATCCATTTTGAAATTTCCTTAGTTTTCTTCATTTAAGGCATTTACTTCCTTTGCTGATGACAAGTGACACTTAACCCTGGGCAATGTTAAATGTCCCTGATGAGAACATGTCAGTTGACACTGTGATATATCAAGCACATGGCTTGTGACACCACCCAGTATTATATAATCACGGGCTTCAATTACTTGAGTGTGACATTTGTAGAGGTATGAACTGGAAGAGTTCAGCATGACAATGCTAAAGGAAATATCCAAAGAAAATCAAATCTTCCTCTCGCATCATGCTTGTTAGCTCTTGAGGCAGCTATGGAGCCTTGCAGGGTAATATTTACACAGTAGTTAAGGTGTGAAATTTCCTGCTATTTCATTTTGGCAGTGCTGCTACAGGAATCATGAGCATGCGCAAGAGCTTTCCTTGAAGCTGATGTTTCAGTTCAGAGTTCAGTATCTGACGCAGTGATGGAGCAGGTGGAGCAGCAAGTTCCTCTGGAGCCACTTTCTGCAAGCAATGTGAAAATGGGGGTGTGTATGTAATGTGGATGATGACCATCAGCCTTGGCTACCTGCTGACAAAAGGAAGAAAGTAAAGCTTCAATCTTCTGAGTGCAGGAAACTTTCACAACTTTTCAGTTCTGCCCTGTGGGCTTTCTTGAGGTCACTGTGTCTTGTATGCTGGGTTAACATCCCAGGCTGCACCTTCAGCCTCTGTACTTCTTCAGCCATCAGTTGTAGTGAGCTGAGGGTGCTGTTGGAAAGTGGCAAGGATCTGACAGATGGATTCTATGAAGTACAAGGAAAGAAGTATCTGATTAATAAATTATATTTTGGAACAGAAGGCAGGGTTGATATTCAAGCTCTTTAAGCATAAAGTGTGTTGTTTAGGCAGTGTCTCTTTCTGTAGTCATTTCCATGGCATTGTTACAGTATCTTCCCTTGTTTTGTGCCTTAAGCTGTTAATACAGTTCAATTTTAAAATTGTAGTAGCCTCTTTGTGTCTCTTAATGAAAGTAAGAAGTTATTTCCAATTATTTCCAGGTATGCTTTGATTGCTTTCTGGTTGTTCCCATGTGTATGGACCAGGCCACATTCATTTAAAGATTACTCATCTCAGATATGAGAAGGCTCTTACTGTTGTTTGTGTCTTTTAAAGTTTAAGACTTTAGCTCAAGCTGCTTGCTTCATTTTTGCCATATTTTAAACCTTAAATCTGGGGAGTGCCAGGAGGCACTGGCTCTCAGATGCCATGACCTCAGTGGAGATCCATGATTGAGACAAATCTTTTTTACTTGAGGTGAGTCTATCGAGATTCTTAGAGTAGTTTTCCAAGCACCAGTTTTGGACTCTCAGAATTCACTCCATCTCAACGCAGCTTTCTTTTGTTGGGATTATGTTCCTTCTCTGCAGGATGTTTTTGGACCATCTCCAGTTACTTCAGACTTGTTCTTATTTCTGTTTTTATTTTCCATTGGTAGGTATGAGTAGACAGTAGTTTTCAGTGCACTTAAATCCTCAGATCTGATGCAGCTGGAAATTGGTAAGGATTACTTGAGGAAAGGCAAAGGAAAATTAGTACCTTCTGAGTTTCATGTTGGGGCTGGTAAACTGCCAATTTGAAAAATGTAAAGCAAGAGCTATAGGCTGTGTTAGCATAGGAAAGGGGGGTGGGATAAAGGGACTGAGGGGGTTAAAAAGCCAAAGTTGTGGTTTGCCAATAAATTAGTCAGCAAGTTTGCTGGTGTCATGGTTGTGGGTGTAGAAGTGTGTTGTGGTATTGAAGCAGATAGAATTTTGATCTCAGCAATTTAGAAATTGGTGATATAAACCTAAATATGAATAACTGTTTCAACAGACTTTTAGTACTAGGCAGACTGCAGTAGGAAAGAATTGTGATGTTAAAATGGTTGAAATGAACATAAAGGCATGCTATTAAATTTAGTTGTATGGAGATTATGCCCTGTACATGGAGTTTTGCAGTAGCCTAGACATGGAGGAGAAGGTATTTAACCATGATTAGCTGATCTTTACCTTAGTCAAATATAACTGGCCAAGTTATAATTTTGACAGTCAGCTGTTACCACCATAATTTTTCTGAACTGGCAGCCACATGTTTTTACTGATGAACAGACACACCAGCTTTCCAGGTACGTGCACAGTCACACCATGACATAAATATTTTATACAGCAGAAGAGGGAGAAGAGAGGGAAGATGAATATTGTGTTGTTACAAACGTGTGACAGTGACTCAGAGTACGTACTTGTGATAACATTTGTCTTTTCCTATACTTTTAATGCTAGGTCTACCCTGAATTGCAAATCACCAATGTTGTTGAAGCCAACCAGCCAGTTACAATACAGAACTGGTGCAAGAGGGGATGGAAGCAGTGCAATGGTCATCCACATATTGTGGTTCCCTACAGGTGTTTGGGTGAGTGACTCAGTTTTAGTCTGTTTTTTCCAGCTCTATTTTTTCAGTCTCTTCATGAAAAAGATAGAGAATCTACATAAATATCTCCTATACCTCAGTATTATTGTCTTTTCTGAAAGGAGTTTTGTCCAGTTGTTCAGTCCTTTGAAACTGCATTATCTAGAAAGAAAGTACTCCTGCTCTTCCCTAAATAAATCCTTCTTTTTCACATTAATTTTTGAAAATCTAGTACTTGGACTCTTACCATGAAAGACTGTGGGAATCTGTATTTGTTGAAACAAAACAAAAGATAGTTTATGAATTCCCCCATTTCATCCTGCAATTTTATTTTTGTAGCGGTTGCTTGCTGTTCTCTCCTGTGTCCTTGGTGCTTTGTATCAATTAAAAGGGAGATTTGGGCCCTCATTTTTTTTGTTAACCTTTACTTTTGTCTGCATTAGAAAATGGAATAAGTAATTTGCTGTTTTCATTAACATTCTAGGCACATTTTCTTGATATTATTCCATGAGTTATTTAAGTAGGTTGCTTTACCACTGCCATTTGAATTGTGATAAATGCTGGAGTTCAGAGTTGGAACTTGCTTTTCTAGTAAGCCAAGACAGCTAAAAGGCATAGAAACCAACTCAGACCAGTTATTCCACGAAACAAATAATGAAAAGAAATTTTTAAAAATTACGCAATGTTTCTAGAATTTTTGTTCATTTGCGTAGAGTAGGTAAAACACAGGGCACAATCTGCCCTTAGCAAAGCTGGGACTGAAGAGTAACTAACAGAAATGCTACCAGTGTGGTCAAAGGTGCCAAAACAGCAGGTGTGTAAAATCTGTGGTAAGTACCAGGGAAACTTTTATGTTTGGTAAAGTTTCTAGATCTGACGTTTGTTTGTATAGATATAAAATAGGTGTTTCTAAACCTGCAGTGTATCATTGCTGATGCTACTGAGCCTCTGCAGGACTAGTTTATTCTAGGCAAAAATCTTCAAGGAGAACCCAAATTCAAGACTTTTGGTAAGGAGAAGAGCCTGCCTCTAGGAGTTACAGATTCTGACTATGGGAAGGAACTTGCTGGTTTTTGTGTTTTTCCAGACTTCTACATGAGTTGGTTGGTTCCACCACAAGCTTTAATGCTAAAAGGGACATGCTCTTTTACCTGTTTGTTGCTGTGTTTTCTTTAGTTTTTCATAGCCAGGACAGAAACATCAGCTTGTAGTGTTAATATATGTGTAAAGCCAGATAAGCAACTTGTTAGAGGTGAGGCAGTCTCACCTAGAATGCATCACGATATAATTGATCAGACTCCATGTGAGTGCACTTGCACTAATTAGAGATATGGCAGAAGTGCATCAGACTAGTGGAACTATAAAAACTAATTTTTATTATTTATTTTATGGTCACCCCCAGCAAAGCTCTGAATTAAGAAAAGGGTACTCTTAGGCTCAAGACTCTCTGTTCTTATGTAGATTTGGTCAGTGCCCTGGAGGTCTTAAAACCTAATTTAAGCTAAAAACCAATGCCATCACGAGAGCAAATTAATATAAATTGGCTCTGAATAAATTTAATCTGCAAATTATATGGAAGTATATGCAAGCATAAGGAGCTCCAACAGTCTTCTGGTAAAGGAGTAAGAAGTCTAATCATGTGGAAGGAAGTTCATAAATTCACGGACAGGACTATGCAGTTCCTTGCAGGAGTGTGGAACTGGACTTGGGCTTTTAAGGTGTCTTCCCTGAGTTGCAGTTTTGAAAGAAAAATCATTGCAAATTGTACAGTTGCTATCTTAGGTAGCAAGGTATGCTTTGGAGGCAGAAATTTTAAAGATGTTTAAGCACTTCATTCCCATTAGCCCTTAGCTCTTATTTTGTATTTTAAAATCCCCTCATATGCTATTTTTTGTCTGATTTCCTTGTAATTGAGACTTATGTAGTTGTATCTGACACATTGTTGTGTTTGTTATCCTTCTCATATGCTGACATTCATCTTTTGACCCTGACTAGAAAAAACCTTAGATACTGATGTTCCCATGGGTTTACTGGGAGGTAGGTGGCCACATAATTACTTCCTCTGGAGGAGAAATGGTGACAGTGGCCATAATCTGTAATTTCTCTGTCAATCTGCCCTCTGCTTGTTGTGTACTATGTCTGTCTCGGAATACTTTTTCTTAAATAAAGTTTTTTAGAGAACTAAGGAGTCCAGAGAGCTTCAAAATTTTCTTTCTCTCCTCCTGGTGCTTCTTCAGTGTTAAAAGATAATTTTTTTAAAAGTTGCATCTTGCCTATCAGCTCTGTGTGTGCCTCAGCTGTTCTTAGTGTGGTAGCTGTTAGTGGACATTGCCAGAAGTTGGGCATTGCCAGTGCCCATTCCTCTGTAATTTTAGTGCAGATAGACCCTTGCCCTAGACTACTGTTAAATCCATATGGTAAGAATTAAGATACCAACAGAAAGTTTGTCAATGGGCAGCTGATTGCAGAGTTGAGTCTTAATTTTGCATTGCTGTGAGGATCACTTCAAGTATCTTGAGTCAGCTCAGTAATTTCTTCCATCTTGACATTTATTTTTCACAGTTTGAGAAACACTGAGTGACAGAAATCTGGCTGCTTTCACGCTAGAGCATCTTCACAGTCTGTTTGCATCATGATCTTCAGCCAAGGCTTTCAAACATGTAGAGCCCATTTCACTACAGCCCTTGCCTGCTCCAGGAGTTTTTTCTCTTTGAGACTTGTGCAGGGCAGTAGTTACAGCAGTTATTTGTAGCAGTATACTTTAGTAACGTACATCAGACTTACTAAATTACACAGCTTCATATTTTCTTAAGAGAATGCAACTAAAGCATAAAAACAATAAATTAAACAAGGCAAAATAAAAGCCCAAATAAAATTTGAGTCAGTCATGTGTCTTTGCATTGACCACAGAAATATTCCCTAAAAATGTTTTAATTGAATCTAAATCTTAGAGTTAAATTATGTTGTTTGAGTGAGGAGTATGGTGCTTGACATAGAGCCACGAATGTGTTTGGGTACACACCAAAGATGAGGAGCTGTGAGATGTGCTGGTGGAAGAGTGAACATCTGCAGAACTTCCTTCTCCTGGTCTCGGATGTGTGTGCCATCCTCACATCTGCACCACTTGCTTTGTGGCGCAGCTTGCAGGGTTACACCAGACAGTGCCAAGAAACCAATGATTTCTGCTTTGCTTTACAGAAACTATTTTTGGGAAAATACCATGGCCGCCAACCTGGCTGTGTAAGTGTTGGTGGGAGCTCTGCCGGTGGCCGCAGCAGGAGGGCAGGGTTTTGCCACTGTGGGGGCAGCGTGGGCAATAAGCAGTTCTAGTTTGCACTTTCTCCTCTCTTCACTGCTTGCCTAAGGAAAAGCAACTGGTGAATTTATGCAGTGTGGCCAGTGAAGTAAAATAATTCACTCACTCCATGTTCCTTTCTGGTTGTGCGAGCAGGCATCCTTGTCCCTGTGATGCGATCCTTTGAATGCCTTGGATAAATGTATGGCTATGCTTTTCTGAATAGATTACATTATTTTCTGTTGGTGAAATACATCTCGAACCCTGGGTAGAGAGGAGAAGCTCAGTTATGTGGGTGTTTGTGGATCATTATGTGGGCATAGCAGACAGAGTATGGCAAGGTGTGGCAAATGGGGAATTACAGATTAATTGTGCTGTGTGAAGTGCATGTTTGGGAGTGGCTCTGCCTCATTATCCTGTTAATATATGCTGCTAAGCACTGCATTCACAGTGTTGGAAGGATCCAGATGTGGTGGAATCTCATTATGTATGTAGCCTCTGTCAATCAAAATGTGATTACTTGCAGTCATTTGTTCATAAACAAGTGGATTAAGTTATATGAAAAGAATATTTTGCTGTTTGGTTATGTAGTGAAAAACTGGCTTCTGTTTCTGGTTTTAACAAAAACGTCTTTGAAAATATTTATTAACTTGTCATGCTTTAATACTCTAGCAGTTTGTGAAGTTATCCACTTGGTGATGTGTCTTGGTTTGAAAGACAGGTGTCTGTCAAGGAAGGCGGGAATGGAAAATATGAACCCCTTCCCTCCAAATTATTATAACTTTGAAATTACAGGGCTTTCAGGCAAAGATATGAGAAACGGAATAACAGTTCTTTACTAGTATGTATGTGTATAACTAGCTGTAGCGGGTTCAGTTCGAAATCAGGCGGAAACACCAATTAAGTGTAATGGTTTTGTTCACATCTTTTACCTTCTGTGAGATAAGAATTAGGAGTAGGGCAAAAGCAGGCTTGAAACTTAAAGAATATAAAGAAGCTTATCACTAACAGAATTAAAAGTACGAAGAGATAATAAGAAATTAAAGCTAGCTGTAGCGGGTTCAGTTCGAAATCAGGCGGAAACACCAATTAAGTGTAATGGTTTTGTTCACATCTTTTACCTTCTGTGAGATAAGAATTAGGAGTAGGGCAAAAGCAGGCTTGAAACTTAAAGAATATAAAGAAGCTTATCACTAACAGAATTAAAAGTACGAAGAGATAATAAGAAATTAAAGCAAACTCCCTTTTTCCTCTAGCACATCCCACTTTACCCAATTCGCACAAAGGATAACAACATGTAATTTAGGACAATCTTGCAATTCTTAAAAGTCTCTTCCATATTTGAGGAAAAAGAGGTTTCTTCTGCTTTTCGTGCTTTCCAAACTGCTACTAGCAAACAGAACCCGGCTGTAGAAAAAAAAATTTGCTGCTGTAGAAAAAACATCTCTCTCTCTCCACACATGGGGTAATTCTTTTTAAGGATAAGCAAATTCCAGCCTGAAAAGCAACGGCTCTCTTCTTCACAAAATCTCTAAAAGTTTCTTACAGCTCTGAAGTGACCTGGCGTGGCCACATTTCTTTTTCCGCAGGCTGCACACAGAATTTCCCTTCCCTCATGTCTTTTTTTGGAGAGAAAAATGAAACAGTTTGTGATATTACAGTCTCTTACCACGACATGCAAGAAATCTTTTTAGGCTACGGGCGAAAAACATGCTGCCGCCCTCTTTTCCAGTCACCATCTTGAGCTGTGTCCCACATGACTCAGTTTCTCTTTCTCTCTGACCTTGAAGCCTCCATGTTGAAGAGCTAATTTTCTTTTCGGGCTTTACATTGGAGAGAAACCTCGTTTCCTTTATGCTTCCAGCTGTTTGATGTTTTCTCCGGGTTCGATGCAAGCTGCGTTGGTTGTAAAAAACTGTATCGGCTCCCACTGGGTCTATGCAGGGCCATGTGGAAGGGGGAAGGGAGCCCACCAGCTCTTTAAAGAAAAACCGCTCCGGGTGGTCTCGACTATGCAGCAGTTTTGGTGTCTCGTAACTGCCTGTGGGGTTCGAGGGGGGTTTCCCGCAGCGCCTCGGGGAAACCGCACCTCGGCACTGGGGAGGGGGGGGCGCAGGGACCCCGGCCCAGCCTGGTGGGGGCCCGGCCGGGCTGGCCCCGCCACCCCTCTGGGAAAAAAACAGAGACCAGAAGCCTGAATTTCCTGTACCCGTGCTGCTTTTTATATGCAAAATTGCGAGAAGCGATTGGCCTAGAACTCTGTCAGTCAGCTCAGGTTCGAACTGGCACACAAGGCAAACAAACAATAAGAACAGCATCAACAATAAACAAAAAACAGAGACCTAGCCACAGCCTTCTCTCGGCTGTCAGGCCCTTTCCCCTTTGGTGCAGTTCCGGTCACAGCCGGCAGGGGCGCTGGC
>VXBT01000324.1:9518-22615 GCA_013400235.1 Oriolus oriolus
CGCTCCTGCGGGGTGCTTAAAAGACGGCGTGCGGGGCCAGGGCACGGTGCGGTGGGCGGTGGAGCAGCTGGCACCGCCTCCCAGCGGGGACCGGAGCCCCGAGGGCTGGCCGGGCTATAAGTTTCCCTCCGCACAGGTTGCCGTGCGAGTAGGTTCCCTGCCACGCACCTGGCCGGACCATCCTTTACCCTCCTGTGGGCCGACCCGCTCGGAGGGATCCTGCTCCAGGCCACCTCTCCTGAGGTGGCAGCCCCGGCTTCAGCCAGCCTCGACAGAGATGGAGTGGAAATCAGAGAAACGCGCCCGGAGGAAGAGCAGGAGGGATAAGGACTTGCTTTGGTAACAGTGCCCCGTGGGGGTGCAGGGACTGCCGGTGCCTTGGGGAGGACAGCGGCCAGGGAGATGTCCTCCTCGGCGGCTCTGCCTTGTCCCCGGGGCCGTGGCTCCCGGGGAAGCCTCGCCAGCAAGAAGGCTGGATGGAGGGTGATTTAGGGTGAATAAACTGAGCTGCGCGGTTGCTAAGTGTTGTGTCTCTGTGATTTTTTTTCAAGCATGACGCGATGAGAACACTTGGAAAAGACCTGAAGTGGAGCAGAAAGCAAAGCCCACAGAGAGCGGCTAAGGTAAGGATAGGCACAGACAATTGCACTCCTTTGTACACACTGAACTGAAAGTTCCACTGTACACTTCCGAGGGAGGGAGGGAGGGAGGGAGGGAGGGAGGAGGGAAGGAAACTATGGAAAAAAAGTGATTTTGAAAAAAACCCACAACATGTAATTTTTATTCGTTTCTATTAATCCTTATCACACTTTCTCAAGTGTGGCATCTGCAATGCCAGAAAAACACAAGTTATGGTAAATTGACATCTGTTCAGGGGAGGCAACAAAAACACCTTTGGGCTTCTCTCCTGGTGCACTAGAGGGACTGCTTACTCTTCAAAAGCAAAAGTTATTTGACCTGGCTGAAGGAGTTGTATAGATTTGCAGAGCTCTCTTTCCATTGGCACGACAAGCTCACTCACCCACATTTAGAGGGTGGTAAACGGTAAGGGAGACAGCAAAGAACTCACAAGTACAGTAGGAACTGCGGTAGGAAACTTACTAATAACAAAAAGAATTGCTTAACAGTAATCAATAGGTAAAATACAGGCAGCTTGTGTATTAAGGAGCTGACATAAATCACAAAACCAGGTAAGACTCTGCAGCATGCAAACTGATGGAGTGGGAAGTGAAGGTGTCGGTGGGATTGACCATACTGAAAAACACTGAGGCAGGAGATAAGCAGTGTGCCATTAGATATAATGACAGCATAGAAATGTAACCTTTAGCACACTGGGAATATTGCTTCAACATACATATTTTATGTGAGTGACCCCTCAGGGAAAACCCATATTTCTGAAGTGATCAACGACTGAACTCTAGGAGACAGAACCCTGGGGTTGGTGAGGAAGGGGAACTAATGGCCAGAACTGAAGGGAATGTAACAGTGTGGCAGTGCATGTTAGCTGGCTGTTGTCTCTGATGTGTCCACAGCTGCTAGCTGCACTCCATATTGTTTCATTCAAAAGCGTCACAGAAAACTCAGAGGTGGCCTCCTCTTGCTGTGGAACAAGGAGAACTCAATTAGCCAGTACTTTCTGTGGCTGCTAACAGCAGCACCACTCAAGGAAGTAAATGTTTTATGTTTTGTTTTGTATGGAGTTAAGATTTATTTAGAGTGATTTAAGACCAATTCTGAAGGAACAAAGTGAAGGCTTCAAATACAATATTAATTGGCATTTGTACAAAGTGTCTAACTCAGTACCTCCTTTCCAGCATGACTTCAAAGGACTTTCAACAAAATGGGTGTTGGAGGTAAAATTTTACCTCCATGCGGACTAAATTCATGAGCTTCAATCCTGAAACCTTTATTCATTCTCCATTAGGTGGCTTTAAACAGAGGTATGCTGTGGCTTGTAAGGTATGCAGTGGCTTGTGTGCAGGTAAGCTGCACTATGGAGTAGCCAGTGATAATTCTAATTTCAAAATAGAATTGACTATACTGAGTTTGACTATGGGCTCATCTAGACTAAGGGCAGGCTTGCAATGGTAACCGTAAGCAGATAGCCCACTGAGAAAAGGACTGAAGTAAGTGTATATGATACAAATTAACTTGTGGAGGTAACACTATACCAGTAGTCCTACAACTAAGGCAAGATACTGTTTGCAACAGGATCCAGTTCCTTTTGGACAGTCTGGCATCTCCACGCGGGGTTTATGCTATTGCTCTTGTTCTGGTCTTCCTGAGTCAGACACTTATCTGTGAAATTTATTTCTTGACGTTGTATACTGTTTGAACTTGTATATATACATATATGAAACATGAACCTTAAAACAGGTGAACAATGCTGAATTTAGGTAGAAAATAACAAATGTTTCCAGGCATAGTATTTCAGGAGGCATCTCCCTCATAAGGACTCTTGTGTCTGGTAGGCAGTGTATTGCTAGTTGACTGCTGTACCTAATGCAGCAGTCACTGCTACACTGTCACTGGCTGCAGGGCTGCTCACTGCTGTTCCAAGGCAATTCCTTCGGAAGGTGCTGGGACTCAGGCTCCGGGAATGCAGGTGGTGCAACTGTGTGTGATGGGGTGGCAGTGTATGTTGGCTGCTTGAAATTGTGACAGCAGCTAACATGCAGCTGCTCTCTTTTCCCACATACCTTGGCCATCAAAATGGAGAGCCACTATTTTGTATGAGAAATCTTTTTGTTCCTCTTATTACTGCTTTTTTTTTGACTGCCAGGCAAATACAAAGGATATCTTGTATTTCCATTATTCTAACAACTGTGAGAATTTTTGATTAATTTAGACTCTGGTGTTCATCTGTTATTAGATACCAAGGTAACAGGAAGTTTTTACATACCTGAACCAGGTAAATAATTCGAATATTTCAAAAAATTTTAAGCTCCCAGGAGCTTTCATAAAACAAAAGCAGCAAAGTTAAAAACTTCACATGCATTTTAAAATTTTATTTTATTTTTTTAAATAGTAATATTTGGCAAATGCAACTTGATAGTTTTTTGGGAGGTGTTTTTTGTTTGTTTGTTGTTTTTGATTGAGTAATGAAAGGCCCTAAAGGCTTAAAGTCACTTTCACTAACTTCCTGAATACTATATCTGAAAAATACTTACCTTTCTATTGTATGTGTACTAACAAATCAGCCTTAGAGTTTTTCCTCTCTCATTGCTTCTTCAGAAAACTGAATTTATGAACATCAATGCATTAAAACAACTGCACATAGTCTCACCAGCCACACAGTGTGAACAGGACATAACCTATACTTAGAAGGATAAAGGCTGGAAGCACATTGATCTTTTTGATTCCTGTTACACTGCAAGCTTCTGTCAAACATACTGCTGCAGCCAACAGAGTGTCAATTTTATCCTCGTCCCAGCACTTTAGGGGTCTACAGAGTGCAGCAGAAACTCTTTGTTGTTACTTGTTTTATCTAGGTGCTGCTGCATGTGCCTTGGACAGCGAAGAGAAAGAGCACCAGTGTTGGTGAAGGTTGCAGAGCCACAGTGATCCCACTGTTGCATGTGGTGATTAGGCAGTGTATTGTTAGTTAGCTGTTCCTCACACACCAGCAACTGGCTACACTGTCAGATTAGCACATCACACTGTCGAGACAAGAGTATAGACACTGTTGTTATAAATACCTCATAGGTCCCTACCTGGTTCCCCTGACTGAAAGGAGCTGTGCTTGGTTAACCAGACTGAGTGAATGCAGGGTATAAAATAAAGTGTAACCGAGAATATAAAAGTAAGTGTAGTTGTATTTCACACAGTTATACATCTACCCCAACTGGTTTACAAAAAATCTACTGAATTATGTAAATATTAAGTAACAGTTTCAGGTTTGAATGTGATGTGAGTATGTGTCTCTTACACCACTAAATGTTTGAAAGAGCGTTGATGTGTTAGCTCAGCAAATGAGTATTTTGCGACAGTACTTAAATTCACAGGAACATGTACTACTGGTGACTGAAATGGATTTAGAATATTTTCACTCCCAGGCATCTTTTTGGAAAGAGAAGCTCACAGTTAAATGGTATTTGTTTGAGAAAATAAGGATATGTCTGACCTAAGGAGTGAAGGAAGCTTGAGATGGGAATGAAGGGTTAGGATGGAAGATGCAATACCTTAGGCTGAAATGGAGGTGAAATAACTTTAACACTCATGGACTTACCTTTGTTAACCATTATAGGAGGGTAGTTTACTCTTAAACTGGGGGGATTATTTAAGAATCCAAGAAATATGTTTCAATCTGTTTAAAATTTTGGACTTTGTAGTTTTATATGCTGTATTTAAAATTAACTCTAAGTGGATATTTATACAGACGTGCATTCATACTACTTTCTTGGATTTTGACTATAGATAAATGTGTATTTGTGTAATAGTATTCTGGCTTTCATTTTATTTATATGCCTTTCCAAGTTCGCATAGATTTGGCCATTAAAGATGCTTTATTTTTACCTTAGATAGCAGGTAACATAGTTTTAAGAAAGAAGTGATTAGTTTATCAGTGATCTGCCCTAAATATTATATTGGAAGAGCTCCCATGTCTCATGATAATGTATAAGTAATACAAACACACTGAGTTTTTGTTAAGGAGGAATGTTAATTTCTTGAGAAATGTTAATTAACAGTAAGTTTTGAAAAATTTAAACTGTGTACAATCAGGACTGAACTGTACCTATATTGAAATCTCTTCAGAAGATGGTTGTAGTACATTGTAACTAAATAGTGAAATGTGAATCTCCTTGAATGTTTTCTCAGACAAAATCTTCTTTTTCTAGGACTCTGGAATGGACATGATTCAGGAAGGCGTGAGTTAAGTAATTCTGTCCACTTGTTTGCTAATATCACATGCTATTTCTGAATACCAGGAAAGACACTTGATCTTAATGCTGGCATTGAGATATTCAAGATTACACTGTGTCCTCTGAAAAACAATATGAGCTTTAGTGAGTGAGTCGCAAACAAGGTGTACATATTTCCTTCCCTCCTGATCCCTTTCAAACTAGAAAATCATACCACACTGTTTGTCTTGAGTGTTTTAAAGACCTAGGTGAAATTTCCCATATGCTGAATAACTCTCAGGCACTACCAGGACTAAAATAGGCTTTTTTTTTTGGCTCTTCCTCTACTAGCACCCAACGTTTTTTTATATCTACACTTTTTTTATTCAGTGAGGCAAAACCCAGGGAGCTATAGCAGAGCACACGAATGGACATGCATGTTTTACACTTGTACATTTTCAAGTTAAGATATCCATCTCTTACAGGCAAAAAATGGTGTCCTGCCACTTAGTTCCACGAATGTAGACTTCTCCCAGTAAGGGGAAAGGGTCCATATCTCAGTTCCCTTCTTGTTGCATCAAAGCAGCAGAGATGTATGGCAAAAATCACCTGACATGTCCCACTATGTGTTCTCAGGGCTGGAACTGTGCATGCGGGAGGAGACTGGAGTAAAATGCAGGACCTCAGCACAAGAACAGGCACTGTCTTGACAGATTTGATGTGGAATCTTGCAGAATAATGGCTAACAGTGCAGAAGCGGGTCTAAAACACTAGCTCATAGCTTTTACATAGCCCTTAACTGGACTCTGAAAGTATAAGTGGATAAAATTGTCATGCATTGATTTCCTTTCCAAAAAGATGTTTGTCATTATTGAGATGTTTAATCTTTGTTTAATCTTCCACATCGATACCATTACTCAATCTTTATAAATATTTTTTATGTGAGATTCTCAATGATTTCAATAAGTTAATGAAAAAGACCCCTTTTTAAAAATTGCTTTTGAATTTCTCACCTTTTTAAGACAGTTAAATATAACTGTCTTTACTTGAAAAAATTTTGAAGCACTTTAGGTATTTTCAATCACTGTTAGTCTTACAAGAGAACAGCACTAATTCTACCCATCCTTTTCATACAGAAAACTCCACTGAGACACAAGTTTTTCTCATTTCTATTTTCTCAGCCCTCCTTCAAGACATGGGCAGCTGGAGTGAGATTTCTTATTCAAAGTTACTATCTCCCTTCTTCAAACAGATAAATCAAAACACTTGGCAGTTTGTAATAGAACAGTGGAACAGAACTGGAAATGGGTTTGCCATTACTTGCAGGACTAGGGAGGTTGCAAGGTGAGAAGGGTGGGGCTTGAGCCATGAACCTTCATCCCCTATTTCTACTTCTACTTGAAGACTGACATTTTATTCTAGAGATGAGAGGTAGGTGAGTGGCTGTGGAGCATTGTTTTAGACTGTGTCAGAAAGATGTCTGTTAGAGTGCCGGGCTCTTGATTTTTGTTGCCCCTTGAATCCTTCTGTAAAATATTTATGCCAGCCCTGCCTTCATCCACTTCAGAAGAGAAGTAATCCAGCAGGAGAGCAGACCACATCTGAGGCCCTGTACCACAGCACAAATGTAAGGAGAAGGCTGAAGAGTTTAAAGGTTCTGTTAAACTGAAAGTAAAATAATCAAAATGTAAAGCAAGCAAGCAAATATTTTGTTTCAATTTTTTTGCTCCTTTTAATAATTTTATTTTCTATGTACAATTTTTTTGCAACTGACAGCTTCATAATTCAATAGTCTTCCTTGAGTAGATACTGCAAAGCTGGTATCTTCAGTTACATTTGTCTCTAGAAACCCTGCTATGGATGTCTCTGGGCCCCAACTGTTTCATAACAGGGCAATTATGTGTTAATGGGATATAAAAATCTCTTTGTTACTGGTAGATGGGAAAAAAAACCCTGTGTAAATACCAAGTAATTTATTAATAAACTTTCTTTCTAACTGTCTCCCTTCTGGTGACAATTTTAATTAGCTATTGTCGGATATTGAAAAAAAAAATCATAAACCCCTCATGCAAATTGACTGTCCCTCCCTGCAAGGTACCGAGTGCCCGGGTCGTGTCAGTAGCCTCAGTTGTTCTTGAGGCCATTGCAGGAGCCAGTCCAGCATTAACAGGCATATTCCAAACATCAATGTTAAAGAGCAGCAAAATCACCTGATGGTTTAGCTTCTAGCAACATTTCCCAGGAAGGTAGTAAGGCTGTATACCCATGGTGCTGAATGGCCTTTTCAGAGGTCTTCTCTTTTCTTCATGATAATCTGCCTGATTAATGAGGTTACTTCTGGCTTGATACTTTCTATTGGCTCTTCGGGTCTCCAGAATTTCACAACTTTACCCTCAGGGCTGACAAGGTACTTCCAGAAATTCCATCGAGGCTCTTTCTTTGAAGAATCTGTAAGGATGACATCAGATAATTTTAGTGACTTACACCTGGAATTGCGTCCATGCCCCACACTGATTCTTTGACTATTTATGCTGAAGTAATCCCCCCATATTATTTGCTGGTAGCCTGAGCATGGATTTATTGGTTGTTGTTAATGATCTGAAAAGTGGAAAGTCAACTGTGCTCCCCCCACCTCCTGTGAAAATGTTTGAGTGTTCCTACTTTTACTATGCTATGCTTCCTAGGGAAGAGGATACAAGGGCTGCATATTAATTCAGGGAATCCCCAGTTTTATGTCAGTTTTGGGGGGAAGTGAAATAGGAGCAGGAAGTTGTATGGGTGATGGCTTAATTAGGCTGCTTTCACAAAAAGCTCCAGTAGATTTTGACTGGAGAACAAGTGTTCAGTTGGGAATAGTGCTGAACCCTAAACTGATTTTTTTGCAGCAATGGATTGAAGTACGACACCACAATTGTGCAGCAAGGGGACAAATTTTGCACTACATTATCTGACAGTGCTGTTGCCATCCTGCCAGCCTGTAGTCGCAGGCACAAAAGGGTGGTATAGCATGAAGATGTTCAACCTTCTGATTGTCAAAACAGCTACATGAAGAAAACAGGTACTTTAATTGAAAATGGACAGTAATTTAATGGGAGACACAGGAATGCAGGAAGAGCAAAACTTTGTTTCAAAATATTTAAGTACCAAAGGATTTTTCTCCTTTTGGGTGAACAGCATGTCAAATAAGAAAATGATGAGTAAATAATATTTTCGTTGTAGGTATTAATGTTTAACACTGATTGCACTGATATTTAGAATCTGGATTCATCACACACAGCTGGTGCCTTTGTGCTCTAGTCTCTTCTATAAAGAACGGAGAGAAAACACTCCACTGGATATCTGGCAAATCAGGGAGACAGAGTTACCTGAGGTTTTTGTAGCATGCCTAAGAGGAGGAAGGAACAAACACAGTTACAATGACAAAGCTGACCACTTAAATGACTCTTCAGCAATAAAAATTTTCAAGTACATAGGAGGTATCATAGGGGATATGGCAAGAAGCAACACTCAAGTGTTCTAGGAAAGATTTCATTTGGATATTGAAATAGTTTTCTGACAAGAGGCGCTGTGAGAGAGTGGAATGGACTCTGAGGGCAAGGAGATGGAATACAGGTTTGGGCTTTCTGCTGCTTTATTTTCTATTTAAAATAGTGTGCTAGAAAAGGATTGCTTAAGCTCTTCTTTCTTTCATGTATCAATATGGTTCAAAGACCTGGTCAAAGCTCCAGAAAATTCAGAGAGGCTTTTCAAGTTGGCTTTAAGTCTACGAGATCTTTGGTCAACTGAGATGAGAGAATTTCATTTTCCTTGTGAGAACATGAGGCTCTAAGTCTGTAAATGCTCCCTGTATTCATGCAGGATTTTGCAGGCTAGGCCCTGAAGTTCACATGACATATTAATACAAATCAGTGGTTCTATATAACTTTACATCCATCTGTCTATCTATCTATCTATCTATCTATCTATCTATCCATCTATCCATCTATCCATCTCAGTGGTTATATGTAATTAGTATATATAATCCTGCTTTACAATACAGTTTACATGAAGGTGGACATATGACCCTGCTAAGAAAGGAATCTCATCTGCATGTGTTTATATAAAATCTTCCAGTAATTTTATGACCTCCATAATAAAGCTTTTTTAAAATAAAAATCACATACTTTGAAATGGGATATTGTAGGTGAGAGTCTTTGGACTGAAGTTTATACACCCACAAAATGGATGTTTCTAGCTGGGCTGGCTAGAGTAGGCTGTTTTTATAAGCAGTGAGGAGAAACTGATGTTTTCAGGACACAATTCTTCTGCCCCTAGTTTTAATATCCAGATTGAAATTAGAGTAATCGTATGCTAAGTGCCTGTTTCTCTCCCTAGTTTATGAAGACTTCAATGTTTCCTGACAAAAACACTGGGCCTGGATTTGATGAGAGTACCATGGTTACAGGCAGCTTGATACATAAAAGAAAACAGTTACCTATTAGAAATTTAAAGGCGGGATCTGCTTCTGATCCTAGGATCTTGATTTTGTGGAAAACAGGGAACGTTACTCCGTAGTTTCCTTTGGCAAAAGATTCTATTTCCTGGCTTGAACTAGGCTCTGATTCTCCGAACTGGTTGCAGGGAAACGCCAGCACAGTGAAGTGGGAGGGACCAAACTCTCTGTGTAGCTCTTGCAGCGCGATGTAATTTTTGTCTGTGTATTGGCAGTAACTGGCCACGTTTACAACCAAAGTCGCCTTCAGAAAAATGAAGTTAGAATAGTAAGGAAAAAGCCTACAGATGTTGTAGAGATCACAGTTAAATCTTAAAATGGCATCTCTCATTACCAAGATGGTTTCTGTCAGAAGGGTAAACTTAATCTGTCTGATCATCATTTCATTAAACAGACAACAATGAAAGCAGCCGAAGATATTTCCTTTCAAACAGTCTGTTGTAAAAATGCAGTAAACTGATAAACTTCATCTTACAGCTTTGTTTAAATATAAGCATTTAAAAAAGGAGATATTTAGGACATGCACTAAAAATCATATTTACTAGATGAATTTCCAAAATCCAAAACCAGCGTTCCTAACTAAGATTAAAATCCACCAATTTGCCTTTTAGGCTCTATTTATCTATAAATAATATGATTTCTTTCTGTGATTTATTAGATCTAATACTTAATTCCTGGAGCAGGCCTAGATAAAATGAATTTTCTCCAGCCTACTGTATGACGAGCAGGAATTATCACAAATCTCTGCCAAAAACTCCCATAACCAAACCTTTTATTTACCTAGGAATGTACACATTTTTTGTCAATAAGGATTCAGGACAGAAAAAGTGAAATAATAACTTACTTTCCCTCTGTACTTCTCCAAGGAAATGATTCTTCCTCGTGAATCCTTGACTTCAAAAGAATAAAAATCTTTGATCTTAGGTTTAAAAAACCTCAGCTGCAGCAGGCAGAGAATGGTGGTGCACAAAACCATTGACAGGAAGACAACAAAGACCCTGGCTTTGGGCACTGAGTGTTTCAGAGGATAACTAGTTGTGAGAGGCTCCATTTTTGAAATCTTTTGAGAGGAGCCTGGGCAGGCCTGGAATGTGAAGGAGGAGCTGAAATATGAGACTCTCAGCTCGGACCGGAAAGAACAAGCTTCTCTCATTTTGGTCTCTGTTGCAAAACAGCTGTTGCATATCACAGCGCCTGCTGGGCTTCTGAGCTCTTGTGTGAAGTATTGGGATCTTTCGGGGAGGAAGGGGGAAGGAGGGGGAAAGAAATGAATGAAAAGGGTGTACCCATCAGCTAAGGATGCTGACTGCTCTGTCTGACTGACCTCTGTGGGACACTCCAGTGTTTGTCTGCACTGTCGTGAGAGCTGTTGGGGCCAAGCGTGACTCTGTAGTGCAGCTCCAGCGCATCCCCTGAGCTCCCGTAGTGTATCTGACAGAGTTGCTCAGCAGGAGGCGGCTGTGTTATTAGGCAGACCTGGAGCTGTTCAGGTAGAAAAAAGGCAGGATGGCTGAAACCACCCTGTTTACAAACTCAGCCCTGCATCTCATCAGCTGCTGTGGGATCATAGGCAGCTGAGTAAAACTCCTTTCAGCACACGGGGCAGAGAAAACTCCTGGGTAATAGGCTGTCATAAAGGAAGATAATACAATGTGGGTTTTTTTGCAGTGAGAGTGCAGATGATAATGGAAAATGGGTTGCTTTCCTAATTGCTACTGGCTACCTGGCAACGAGCTGTATTGAGATGGTAAGATTGAAGGTCTGCATGAGAGAAGAGTTAGCTGAGAGTCTCAGGTGTAAGCCAAGCAACTCCAGTGGTGTTTTGCTGCTTGTGAGTCTCTGCTTTCTCCCTTTTGCTCCCAGTGCAAACCACCACTGAAGAGTGGTTTCTGTCTCAGTTAGTTTTCTTTGTCACCCTGATTTTTTGCTGCACTTAGATGTTGCATTTTAAAGGATGGAAGTAGAAGGGGCTTTTCTGAATGTAAAATCTGGAATCTGGTTGTTTCTTCCTTTTAAGTGATTTCATTATTACTACCAGTATCATTGATTCATACAAAATCTTAGTGATACGTTCAGCTGTTTCCCTAATCTCTAAATAGCTAAAATCCACATTCAGTTTGTTTAACAAGACTGTATAGAGAGTTTCATAGTGTTCTACAAAACAGAGAGCTGCTTGGGAAACACTGTGAAATTTCAGTATTTTTATATGAGAACACATTAGGCTTCATCTGTGCCTGGCAGTGAGGCCTGTGAGCATGGTGTTTTGATGGTGGGGACAGAAAAAGCACAGAGTTCTGTGCTGAAATGGATGAGGCTGTTCTCAACAAGCAAGCACAGGTGACTAATGCTGACCTTAAAGACAAGATCAAATGTGTTTGGTTACAGAGAATCCATGCAACATCCTGATGTCTAAGCGACAGCTCAAGTGTTTGCAATTTGCATCTGATATTATTTCAGAACTAAATAAACGAAACAAAACTTAATAGATTATAAATATTTGCTGGTGTACCTAATAATTACCCAGAAGCCCATTATATTAGCTGCCTCCTGTTGTTACTCTGAACTAAAACCTTGCTTAAAATCTGTTTGAAAACCAAAATATGTTATTTAATATTGTCTGGGATCTTATATTTTAAGTTGGGATGCTTTTTCAGGTTTTATGGTTTTCTGACACAAACCGCTCTATGAATGGATTTGATCAAATGCAAATTAAAAAAAGTAATTTAATCTTTACTTAGTATCCCTTAATATATTAAAAAGTACAAGATAACATTAAAAATAACATGAGCAAGCTGCAGTGGCGGCGATAAGTTCAGAAATTAGAAGAGATCTAAGTCCTTTTTCAAGTGGAGATCAAAGAACCTGCCTGGTTCCAGGCAGACAACATGTGGGTTTGCCCACTGTCCCTCTCTCAGGAACCACCAGACCCCTAAGCCTACGCTGCCGTATGGCTGAAGGTGCCTTGGGTCCTCAAAAGCCCGTCATGTATCTTTAGTGCATGAGTGACACATAATTACGTGATTTTTCTTTTTTTTTGTTCCCCTACCACTGGCTTTGTGTGTCACCGTTGATTCAGCTCTACTTATCTGAACAGAAACCTTTCTTTTGCACTGTTTTCTTTCGTCTCCTCACTCTTTCTTCGCGCGTTTGACCGTCTGCCGGAGCAGTCCTCCAAGGGCGAGGCAGAACTATAAACATCGCGAAGGGACGGGATGACATTAAGCTTTGGCTAATCTGGGTGTTTGGTGTCCTGTGGCGGTGCAGGCGGCAGGCTCGGAGCGGAGCGCAGCGGGCGCTCCATGCGGGAGCTGGCGCGCAGCGCTGCCGGCGCACGATGGCAGCAGCCGCCGCGGAGCCTCGGCGCAGCAGCACGGCCGGCGGGGCGCCAGGCCAGCCCGCAGAGAAACACGGCCGAGAGGTGGAGAGAGGATGGCCTCCGGCAGGGGTTTCTGAAACAGCCTGCGGAAGGGAATTAGTGCGAGGTGGGTGTCGGTGTTTCCCGTCTCCCACTGCCGGGGCTCCGGCAGTGCACAGCTGCAGCAGTCTGTGCAGGCTGCCCAGGCAAAGCAAGCTCCAGGACAGCATCCTCTCAATTTTTTTTTATTTACACTGAAGTACTGAAGCAAGTCCAGAGAAGGGTAACAAAGCTGGTGAAGGGTCTGAAGCAAAAGTCCTGTGAGGAGTGGCTGAGCTGGGGGTGTTTAGCCTGGAGAAAAGGAGGCTCAGGGGTGACCTTATCACTCTCCACAACTGCCTGGAAGGAG
>VXBT01000324.1:22631-107925 GCA_013400235.1 Oriolus oriolus
AGCCAGGTGGGGGTCGCTCTCTTCTCCCAGGCAGCCAGTGACAGGACAAGAGGAAATAGCCTCAAGCCATTAGGTTTAGGTTGGACGTTAGAAGGAATTTCTTCACAGAAAGGGTGATTAGACATTGGAATGGGCTGCCCAGGGAGGTGATGGAGTCACTGTCCCTTGCACATGTTTAAAGAAAGACTGGCCACGGCACATAGTGCCCTGGTCTGGGCGTGTTGACATGGTAGTGTTCGGTCATAGGTTGGACTTGATGATCTCAGAGGTCTTTTCCAAACGAATTGATTCTGTTATTTTCTCACAGGAGCATGCTGCAGTCATGAGAGGAAAGCTGGGTGCAAGGGTCCTCTTCCCAGTGTGCAGACAGCCTAGGGCAGCAGGTGATACAGACAGCTGACACTGCGTAGGGTGAAAGGAAGGAGGAAAAAGAGGGTCTCATCCCTAGCCAAGCAGTGCCTGTGGCAGACTAGCCATTTTTTGATTTGTGATGTGGGACACACAGGAATGGGTTTAAGTTCCATTGGACTCTAAGAGGGCACAGGGTCTGTTCCAGCACCTTCATATCTGGAAATGATATCAACAACTGACAGGAGCGCAGGAGAGCTCGTACAGGCCTCTCTCATTCACTTCCTTCTGCTTCTCCTTTACCCTACACACAGCTCCTGAAGACCCAGCTGTAACTGCAGAACCGGGATCAGTCTGCAGGCCTGGATTTGGTATAGTGTACCTTCATGGCAGGAGCTTGCCTTGTGTTATTGTTTCTTCTCCAGTGCCTAAGGCTTCATGTATTGACAAAGGGACACCTGCCAAGGACCACCCACACTCTACTCGCCTTCGAAGAGATTTACTAGAGGGCCATTCAGAGTGCAGATCGAACTTCCAGCACTCCGAGCTCTGGAGGAGAAATGACTCTACGGGAGGCTCTTTCTCTCCGTCAGCAACAGGGGGAGCTGACGAAACGTCGAATGAGATTTGAGAGTGCTGACTCCGGCTTCCAGCAGTGCTAGGGGAAAGCGAGGAAGGGTTTGCATGCTGCATGTCCACGTCCACGAAAGGCTTACTGGAAGATGTAGTGAACTTAACACAGTTGACTTCTTGATTATTAATTGATATATTTAGAGAACAAATAAAAGATGCTCCTAAGTGTTCAGGATGTGTTCCTATGACGCTGGTCAGAAACTGCAATCCTGCTTTCTGCTGAGGAGAATATCAGGGCTTTTCAGTGATGCATGCTCAGGTCTAGGAAACTCTGGCTCTGAAACAGTGTGAGGTCTTTCCATCTTCAGTTTCTGTAACAGAAAGTCCTGCATGCTGCCTCTACAAGCAGTGGTGAAAGCCTGTGTGGTCCTGGGAAATCAGATATCAATTTTCAGTGGAGTAGGATTCTCCGTAGCTAGTCAATAAACCCAAGGCTGGACATGAGCTGCAGAAGTAAACAAGCATTCTTTATAAAGAGAATGATCAATTTGATCTTGTTTAGACATCTCTTTTAGGATTAGATGAATAGTGCTGTAGAAATGTCTGTTTTTCTTCAGTGACAGAAGGAAAGCAAGGTGACTGCGCCAAATGTCAGTTGTTTGCATTGTCCCACTTAGTGTGCAGATCTGCTTTCCTAGTACTGCTATTATGCAATCAGTGCTATTCTAAAAAGTACTTGACAAATATTTCCATGCATGTTTTTAAAAGGAATTATTTCCACTAAACTGTTTTTCTGGTAACACCACAGATGCCTAAGAAACTCTCCATCATGAAAACTACTCTACCTAGCAGTCATGTTGCAACGGGAAGGAAGGAATAACACGAGAGCCGAAACAGAAAAGTAATAGGTGACTAATGCAGTGTTCAAGTGCACAGACAGAATATTTGCTTTTCTGATGTGTTTTTTTACCTTGTCTTTGGCCTGGAATCAGTTATGAGGATACTACCTTATTGACATGGATAACAGTAACATAAGAAGGTCCATTTAGGAAATGTCTGCTGGAGGAAAGCCAGGAGTAACTTTTTTGTCATTTATTTGCTTCAGCTTCTGTCCTCTTTCTCCAGGCTGTCATCCTGTAAACTAAAAGTGAAACTAAACTAAGCTAATGAAGCCTCCAAGATGGGTTTGTTACCTCTGAGGGAAAGCATATATTGTAAGAAATACGCATGAAGAACATGAATGACTCAGTTTTCCACTTGCTTTAATTAGCACTGTGTGTGAAGAAGATAATTGCTTCAGTTCTGCAGGATGTAGCTGTTCATTTTGTCACGTAGACAGAAGGAGGTGCTATGAAAAAGTTACCAAAAAGTAGCTTTCTGAAAATATTGTAGTGAAAACAGGTGGTCAGATTTTGGTCACGGTTGAAAGAACACAAGGAATCTGTTTAACGTGTGAAACAAAGACTTCAGACCACTTCCTGTTTAGGTGTTATTTTCTATTGCTGTACATTTTATCAGTTTATTCTTCCTAGTGAACAGTGGCACACCTTTTTTTTTACTTTTTTAGGCATTATCCATGTCTTTTTGGAGCGTAAGTCTATGCTTCAGCTACCCATCTTCACTAGTGAAGAAGTTTCTCTTCACTAACTTGAATATTGACTTCTTATGTGAAGCATTGGTACTTACATTAGAAAACCTATTACCATACTATGACACTCAAAACCTCTTCTCTGCTTTACTGCTATCTCCTTGTGACTGTTCATATATTAAGTTGGAACTTTTTAGTCAGTGATTACAGTTTCTCTTGTTCTCTCCTTCCCTGGACTGCACCAGTTCCAAAGTTGATATGAAAATGTTAATAGCTGTTTTCACATAATTAGTCTTTGGACCATAACTATAGAATAAGCTTGCTTCAGAGCTGCATACCTAATGTCTTTTTTTATAGCATTTTATAATCCTTAATTTATATTATTGAGAAGTTTCTGTGAGGGTATTAAGCTGAACTTCTAAGAAAAGGAGCACTGATGGTCTAATTAGGCTTGTTGTCTGATGCTTTGTAATAGTGGTACCCTTGAACAACTCTGGATGTTAGACAGAGACCATGCTTTTATACCGTTTTAGGAAACCTGATTCTTGGGACAATCGCTTGATTTTTCTTAATAAATGAAGTAGTCTTGAAAATCTTCCTTTCAACAGCAGTGCTTGCTTTCTTCTTGCCCCCCTCTCCACCAACTGATTGGAGTCAGTGAATTTTAGGACTCCTAAAATAAACAACTCAATTGGTTTAACACTCCTAGGTGAATCTAGCCAACAGAGAAATTGAATGTAACTTCTTTTTTCTGGTGAGATGAGAAGCACTTTCTATGAAGTAATGAACTTAAAACATTTTTTCTTATAATGAAACATCTTGTTGAAGATGAGTATGTGTTATTCTCTTCAAATGGAGTCATAGAATGGTTTGGGTTGGATGGGACTTTTAAAAGTCATGTAGTCCAAAACCCCTGCAGTGACCAGGGACATTTGCAAATAGATCAAGTTGCTCAGACCCCTGTCCAACCTGGCCTTAAATATTTTCAGGGATGGGGCATCCACCACCTCTCCAGGCAACCTATTGCACTGCTTCACCACCCACACGGTAAAAAATTTCTTCCATATATCAAAAGTCATGTAGTCCAAAACCCCTGCAGTGACCAGGGACATTTGCAAATAGATCAAGTTGCTCAGACCCCTGTCCAACCTGGCCTTAAATATTTTCAGGGATGGGGCATCCACCACCTCTCCAGGCAACCTATTGCACTGCTTCACCACCCACACGGTAAAAAATTTCTTCCATATATCTAGTATCAATGTCCCCTCCTTTAGTTTAAAACCATTACCTCTTGTCCCATCACAGCAGGCCCTGCTGAAAGGTCCATGCTTCTCTTTCTTATCAGCCCCCTGTAAGCATTGAAAGGCTACAATAAGGACTCCCCAGAACCTTCTCCTCTCCAGGCTGAACAACCACCTCTCTCTCAGCCTGTCCTCAGAGAATAGTGCTCCAGCCCTCTGATCACTTTTTTGGGTCTGCTCTGGACCCACTCCAACAGGTCTTTCTTGCATTGANAGCAGGCCCTGCTGAAAGGTCCATGCTTCTCTTTCTTATCAGCCCCCTGTAAGCATTGAAAGGCTACAATAAGGACTCCCCAGAACCTTCTCCTCTCCAGGCTGAACAACCACCTCTCTCTCAGCCTGTCCTCAGAGAATAGTGCTCCAGCCCTCTGATCACTTTTTTGGGTCTGCTCTGGACCCACTCCAACAGGTCTTTCTTGCATTGAAGGCCCCAGACCTGGACACAGCATTCCAGCTGGGATCTCACCAGAGTGGAACAGAGAAGCAGAATCACCTCCCTTAATTGGCTGGCCACATGGGTTTTATGTAGCCCAGGATACAATCAGTTTTCTGGGCTATAAGTGCCCATTTCCAGCTCGTGTCCAGCTTTTCATCCATCGGTGCCCCCAGGTCCTTCTTTGCAGGGCTGCTCTCGATCTGTTCATCCCCCAGCCTGTGTTGATACTGGAGGTTGCTGTGAGCCATGTTCAGCACTTTGCACTCGGCCTTACTGAGGTACCTCATGAGGTACATGTGTATTCTATGTAAATCTAGATTTATACTGTAATTTACAAGTAGAAGTTGAGTTAGAGCTAATATATTCAGAGTTCTAGATCAAGGACTACAGCCATTTCCTATATTGTGATATGAGTGTCTTTGCAATACATTGTGGGGTGACCAAAACCTAAGTTCTTCCTAAAACCATTTGAAAGCCAGTCCTGGCTAAACCATACAAAAATCTACTTATCTTCTTAGATATAGTAATAAATGACTATTTACTTTGTGCTGCCTGTTAGTATAAAGGAATGGGATCAACTGGGAATAAAATCTCACATACCAGTGAATGTGTGTGGTCTCTCTGTAGGCCAAAATAGTACTTTTTTGTATACACAATCAGTTTTCCACAGAAATGTCTGCACTAATTTTAAAGGGACACATATCTAAGCAATGTCATTAATTTTCTGCCAAGTTGTCTGTATGAATCATACAGAAAATGCCTCTCCAAGCTGAAGGCCTGCTGTAGAACAGCTGGAATATATAAAGGAGAAACACTTCTATTTTCTAGTTATGTTTTTCTAAGACTTTTCTTGTCATGATGGCAGCAGGGTTTTGAAGAAGAGTAACACAGACTATGCATGGAAGGGCATTGGAGAGAAGACATTGGATAGAAAGAATTCACTAACCTTGAGTGGCTGGTAAAAACATCAGCTACGTTTCCACATTACTGTGTATGAAGAATTACCGAACAAACAGAAAACTGGCATCAGAACATTCATCTCAGTCGCCATTGTGAAGAAATGCATATTGCTAGGAATCGGTGAAGATATTCCTGTCTTGTGTGAGCTGATCTGAGCCTTTGAATCTTGGTTAAAGACCTGTGCTAATTATTTTCATAAAAGGTTCCAATAATAATTCTGATCTCCCTTTTCTTATTTTTGCTGCATCATCTATTCCTTTGATAGCCAAGGAAATGCTAAGGCAATTTTAAAGATATTATTCCTCAGAGATAGTTTGTAGTTATTTTCCATTTTATATTGCAGCACTGGTTTAGGGAATGGGATCATGGAGTCCAGTGTCTGTGAGCCTGGTTTGAGGGAGGACTGTGACATCCAGGGGGTCTCATGCTGTAATCAATGTACCTGCAGCGTATGCACCACAGAACTGATCTTCCCTCACAGATAGACTTACTGATGGCATGCAGGAAACATCATTGCAAGCTGGTAAAATTAGCCCAAATGCCAACTGGAAGAGGACAAGAAGTCACCAAGGTTTGACAGGTGACCCCGGTAGTAACTCCAGATGTGCAGGTTTGGATCTTCTTCCACTGCTATGGTGGCCTTGTTCAAAGAGCTGTGTTAAAGTGTGCGTGATCATTAGCAGTCAATCTGTGTTTTATGGAAGGAAAGTTTTCTCAAGTCCCGTAAGTTAGAGCAACATGATTTGGTTATGATTTGGTATTCTGTACTTGTTAGTCATCTTCCATCCCACAGACAGGCTGCTTTGAAGCTTCTGTGTGATGACTGTTGAGTCCTTTGATGGGATTTGTGTTATCCGTGATATTTAAATATGTTTTTCAACTGTTTTCTTAATTCAGTCATATTTTCACTTCAGGTCAGCTTCCAATGGGCCAGGAGGTTGGCTATAGCATTACAGAAAGTGGTGATGTGAAGATCTGTGAAAATACCGGTTGCGTCTGGAAATGCTCCAACGTAGCAAACATTTTCAGGCACACCGAACAGTAAGATAGTACAGTCTGCATCTACACTGCAAAAGCAAATGTATCTACCTCTTCCAGCAAGTGTTACAGCATAATACAAATTGGCTAAGAACTACCTGCTCAGAGCTATTTCTAGAGGTCTCACAACCTCCGAACAGATAGTATTCCAGCTCTTTCAGTGTGGTTAATTCCTAGCATTTTACCTAGCTCTCCTTTGGCCCCCATCTGATGCACAGCTGGCCCTAAAACATTAGTTTCCTTTCAGCTTTTCTGTTTCAGAACCCTACAAGCAGTATAGGGTTGTGCTGTGGAGTGGGCAGGGGATAGGTATAGTATGGACTGCTGGGTACATGAGAGTGCAGGGCAGGCAGAGATAGTGGAGTCCTGTTGCTCTCACCTGCAGGGAAAGGTAAGAGGATCAAACTGTCCCTAGCACTGCTGCTGGTTTCACCTGTGGGGCAGTCGATTAATTTACTACATAAAATATCCTGTGAATGAATGAGCATAAGGGAGTGTGAATGATCAAGTGATTTGAAAATGGGGGGAATCTGAAGATATAACTTGTGAAATAATACAGGCATTCCCACACTTATATGAGTGTGAGACAGTTCATTAAATCTCAGACTAATATTTTGGTGTCTTCTGTCTTGGATAGATGATTTGTTTTGGTGCTCTGGCCATGTCTCTTTATGAATCTGTATTTCAACCCCCTGCAAAAGAAGCTGGGATTTATGTGATAGATTTGTATTTTGTTTTGTTGCTTTCCTCTGTGCAAATAAGCCTAGTTTCAGAGCAGTTAATAGCAATAGTATAGGGATAAACTACAGTGGTTTTTCCCCTTGGTGGCAAATGAATATAGGTATTCAGAACACCAGGTTTGATTCCCCCCACCTACTTGTTAATCAAGTGGTTTGATGTGACAGTACTGACCGCTTATCACTTCCTGAGTGTCATTTTGAGAATTGACACAGGCATGTGAGAGCCAAAAGCTTATCAAAAGTCAGTGATATCCACTAGTACCCAGGCAAAATAACGAAATGGCATAATGAAATTTAATCTCCACTAAGAAAAAGCCTGTCATGCATATTCATGTGTCCATGAGGTAGGTGAATAGACCTGAAAGGGTAACCAGTATGAATTCGGGGTAGATGCATTACTCAAAAGAGAAGAGAATCCTGAAACGAGTTACAGAGATGATTTCATCTGTTACTGTCTCACTGCACAGTGCCAACTGCCAATGTTAAATATTTATTCCTAAATATTCATAAATCATTCACTGAATATTACTATTAAGTGCCTTAAGTTTATTGAATTATCTTGGTGGGGTTCAGAAAGGCTTTGTAAACTTTCCAAAAATAATGAAAAATCTAAATATTAGAAAGACAGTTTTTTCTGTACACCAAAGTCTCATTTTAGTGATGTTAGACATTTTAGGGTTAGAATGCAGTTTTACATATTCCGTTGTGCAGATCTGAGGTCATTCCTGCAAATCTTCTTAATTGTCTAACTCCACAAAATTTTAGACACAGAAGAAAATCACTGTAATCAACTTGTTCTTCTTCAGAGAGAAAGAATACCACAGCTGAGATGGGAAACATCTGCTGTCCATCAAAATTGAGTTTTGGAATATGGGAGAAGAGTATGGAAGGGCTGCATGATGCAAATTCTCCACAATTTGTCACTGAAGTTTCATGTAGGCTGTGTATGTGTATATTTACAGAGTACAAATACTTTCTCAGTGTTGAAATTTTTTTGAAGAGAAAAGGTTAGTTGTAGAGATAAATATCATCTGCCCTTGAAACTTTTAAGACTCATTGTAATTACTACTCCCTGGGGAATAACTCGAAGTTAAAACATAGAGCAAGTTGCAAAAATGTGGGTCTCCAGCATTCTGCTCTGCACACTACAGCAATCTAATTTCTCGTACAAAAAAATCTAGCATTAAATGATTCAAAAGGCTAACGATCTGGCTTTTTTTTTATAATGCTGAGGAGTCTTTGCAGTCTAATATAGACAATGACCACAAAGGATGACTCTTGCTCGTATTGGCTTTTGTTTCTCGTTACTGTGCTGTCATGAGCTTAGTGTGGTGTGGTTAAAGAGCGTGCCTTTTAAAAACCTTTTCCTGTGGTTAGGTATCAGTGGGGTAGACTTTTGTAGGGGAAATAAACACCAGAAAACAAAACAGTTAATTACGGTATAAGGGGATTCTGGAGTGAGGAGAGCACACATGAAAAATTCTGCTAATAGCAACTTCTGACAGAAATGAAGGCAAAAAAAAGAGAAAAACCACCATGTTCTATATTGAACAGTGGTACAATTTGAACAAAATATAGTGGACCCTATTCTCAGTTCTAGCTGACTGAATGCATGAAGGTTTGAAAAAGCTGGTGAAATGTGGCTTTTACCTAGTCTAGCGTGTCTAGATACCCAGGATAAATTCGGCCCTTCAAGCCTCCTCTGAATCACAGAGAGACAAATATAATGAGAATGTGAAAGGCTTAGGCCTGAGAAAAAATGGTGGTGTTTTGCATTACTGATTTGCATGTGATGAAACTTCAAATACGGGACGCCAAGAGGGGACCCAAAATGAGCTTAGAACTGTTACCACCAGGAAGCCATTCCCACCTCTGGAGCCAGAAGTGAGGCTTCATCTCACTGGCTGGTGCAATGACTACTGTAAGTTAATTTCTCCTGTACAGTGTTTCTTGCACAGGCTATCAATTCTTGCATGTGTTTCAAGGAAGGTGGTGGTGTGACCCCTTCATATAAAATGGAATCACTGCAGGACATAACTCTTACACAGTTTCCTTCAGCTATAGATCTCAGTAGAACTTTCAAATCAAATAGATCTACCGCCACTTGAAATTAAGTTAAATGTTCTATCAATCATCCTTGCTTATCTAGCAGCCAGTCACCACAGCAGCAGTTTCATTGAGAGGACTTCAAAATGTCTTGTTTTTGAAGACAGCAGTGACATCGTTTGTGGTTTGGGTGACACCTTCTGAACTAAATTCTCACATCTTTGTTGGTGAACAGGCAAAAATTAAACACTCACAAGTTACACAGGAACGCATAAATCTCAGGTCTGAAGATTTTTAGCACTTCATAAGATCTAACAAACAACTCTTTATGTATATGTGTTTATAATTGTCCCTGGGAAGATTTTTTCAACATACCTTTGTGAGTGTTCATGTATATCCATGAACAGGACAAAGATTTGTTGGTATGATATACACTGGTTTGTCCCAGGACTGACAATGTTAACAATTGTGGTCTGTTGAAATGATTTCTGCTGCAAGGCTCAGGTCTGTAATTAAACAGACTGATGGATTCAGCTGCTCTCCAGAGAGATTTTAGTTAACAAAATATGATGCCAGACCTTGGATTATGGTAGCACATTCTGTGCTTCAGAGGTCATGCAAAATGAGAATGTCCTGATTTGGTATTAAATGTTGTACACCATCTGCTGCTGACCTACATGACATAACAGGGTGTTCTGAAGCTAATCACTGTAGTGATTTGCTTTGCAAATGCAATGTGCCCAGCATCAGGGACAATGGAAGCAGTATTCCTATCATACATTTACTGAGCAAGCCCTGAAGATGAGAAGCAGAGCTTCCTTAATAACTTTTTGCATTTTTTCCTGTTATCTGCAGGGTAAATGTGTGTGTGATTTTGTGTGACTTTGGCTCAGATGCTAGATAATAAACTGGACTTACCTGCTGCAGTCATGAGTCAACAATCTGAAGGTACTAAAGTGCAGAACTTCCACGTATGAACTTATAAATACTGACATGTAAACCAACAGCTTTAAACTCACAGATATGCACCCCTTCAATCCAGTCTGACTTCAGCATGACTGATACAGGTGTTGAAATTTGGAAATATTCATTGTCTTACTTGTGAAATAAATGAGGTTGAAGTTTTCCTTATGTCAATTCAGAACTGGGGAGTGGCTTCTTGTAAACAAATGAAGGGAACAAATTTTTCTTTCTTCTTGCAGTCAAATTTTTATTTCTTGTTTGTTTTGGATTGGCAATTGTGGAACATTGAAACCAGAAAGACTGAGAAATATGTTTGGACACCTGTCTGTAATTAGAGCTGGAATCATTGTATTACGAGCAGGTGAGTAGTAAAGTCTGTTCCCAGAAAGAGTCTTGCTGCTTTTACTCAGGTAAATGCCTCATTCATTTTAGCTGATTTTTTTGGCTTTGTTCAAAAGTGATTTTCCTGTTCCCCCATCTATCACCCATCTCAGAAATCATACTTAGATTTATTGTATGACAGGAAAGCAGCCAAAGAGGATTTAACCCGTTTCTGTAGTCTCTGTTTCTTACTCTCCTTCCAGAAAACTGTCACCACTTGCAGAATTTCACTATGATTTGGAAGCTGTGACTCTGGTTTTGTGCAGAGCCTGAGCTTGAAATTGTTTTGTCTCCTGCAGGTCTGAACTTCAAAAATCATGGCCTGCCCAGTTCTGGGGAGAGTATCTAGCTTAGACGGCCCCTCCACAGATATCAAGACTGCATCTGTCTTTTCAAATGCACAGCAAAACACAACTGTTAAGAGTTGCACACCTCTCTAGCTGTGTACATGCAACGAAAGGCCAGCTCATTGCTATCTACAACCCAAGGAGGGATGAAGTGGCTGACCTTTGCTTTGTCAAGGGTGTATTTTAGAGTAGCAGGTGAATATTTTGTATTTAGGTATCATTTCAGTATGTGGGCCCAGATGAGAAAGATCAAATGTACTCTCGTAGGTTTTTTTCATCCCACTTTCTGTTTCAGATCTTTAACTCACTCATGAAGGGGTTGAGGGGAGACTTCTGTATGATGAATCCTTCTGCAATTTTACAATCATATGATAGTGTTCTGTTTTACTTAAATGGAAAGATAATAGCAAGGGTAGATGGACTTTATTGTAATTCAAAATGAAACTAGTATCTCTTAATAGGAACAGCAGTGGTAGTTTTATTTTGGTTTCACAAGATGCTCCAGTTGTGATGGTTTTAGGTCTGCAAGGTGGAAATACAAGGAGGTACAGGCATACCAACAAGCTGAACAAACATTTAATAAAATGCAGTTGCAATTACACTGGGTAGGTTAGGTTACAAGGATGCAGGTGTAACATCCTGCCAGTGGGAAGCAGCATAAACTTACTACAGTAAGAAATAGTTTAGGTCCACGTTTCCTCTTGGCCAAAGCAGTGAAAACAACAGGAACTTCCGAGCAGAAATTGACAATAAAATTCAGTGTGAACCTGGGAACTACAATGATGGTCAACACATTAGGTTGAGGTAACATTTATTTCTTTTTCTAGGTTTTGAATTAACCATCTAATTCTAATATCAGGGCAGAGTTAAAATAACTGCATAAGGAGAAAAAAAGATGTAGAGTTAATATTAATTGTTGCTAAAATTAGAGCAGCATTCTTAAACTAAACTTCACTGTGGAAGTTTCGACTCTAAAGTATCAATTGACTACCAGATTACAGTGTAATTGTAATTAAAAATAATCCAGCAACACATCATCACGCATCTGTAAAAGAATTTCAGTACCATAAATTAATCCATCACCTTTTACTGTCTTCTGTTTGTCTTCAGCAAAGAGACACCATCTTTTGTGTCAAAAACAAATAATTCTGATTTCTTTTCATTCCAAGTGGAAAACAATCTCTTTTCAGACATTAGTCTAAGAAGTCTGCTTCCTTGCCACTCATATCACTATAATTACTGGGAACCTTAATATGACCAACACCGCCAACATGGCAATTCATGTCTGTTTCTGGTGGTGTGCTGGATTAACCCAGGCTGGATGCCAGGTCCCCACCACCCAGTCTATCACTACCTTCAGCAGAAGGGGGAAGGTCAGAAAATAAGATGCAAAAAACCTTGTATGTGAAGATAAAGGCAGCTGAATAAGGCAAAAACAAAGACCACTTCCTGTGAAGTAGGACTATAGGACAGCAGTTATTCTGAAAGACAGACATTATAATGATGTCCCCCTCCCCTCCTCCTTTTCCCCCTTCTTGTAGGTTTTTTTGCTGACCAGATATCATATGGTATGGAATGTTGGTTTGGGTCAACTCTCCTGGCTCTGTGCCCTGCCAGGATCTTGCCCAGTCCCCAGTGAGAGAGGAATGCTGGAGAGGCAGTGCTGATGCTGTGCCAGGGCTGTTCAGCACCTGCCAAAACATGGGTGTGTTACCAACACCCTTCTGGCCACCAACACAAAGCACAGCACTTGGGGGAGGGCTGCTGTGGGGGAAAGGAACTCCATCTCATTCGGACCAAATACACTAGGCTAGATTTTAATATTATTATTATTTAGCAGGAAAAATCTATATAAATCTTCAGGAGGCAAATGATGATGCCTTTGCATGTAATGCACATATTCCCATGTAGTTTCATAGATAGTTTCCATAAAGACATGCTTAACTTTCACTGGAACATGGCTTGGTTGGAATCTTCCCTGCTTTTGTGATCTTCAAGTCCATTATACAAGCACAACACAATGACATTTCTTGCAGTTAGTCAGTTTTGTGTGTACACTTTTAGTTCTTCCAAGTCACTCAACAAGTATCTGAAAAATCTTTTACAGCCAGCATGGGAAAGTCTCCAGTCACTAACCCTTAATACCTTAAATTAATCTATTGCAGTAGTATCAGATATCTGTTTCTCAGATACCCAGAAAGATTGTATTGAACTTGCTGATTTTATTTCAGTGTCATCATACTAGTTGTAAGTGTGAATTTCCAGCAGGAAGCTCTTCTGATTTGTCATAGGTTTAATGTAAGTAATATCCATAAAAAATGGCAAAATACATTGCAAGGTATTTTTGATATTTTCAGTTCAACTCCCCTATTAATGTGTAAAACCCAGCTCTAGGAGCTAAACTATAACAGTCACCGTGCTTCCAGGCAGGGTATTCCTTCCTGCCTTTGGGAGACTGATGATACTGTTTGCAGAACCATGAATCGATTTCCTAACAGGCAGCTAGTGCAACAGTGCCAAGCTGTGCAGATTGTCCTAAAGCCTTGGAGTGGGAGGGAGAAAGGAGATAAGGGAAGGGACGAAACCAAAGAATACACTGTAACTTGCTAGAAAGCCCTTTGGCAGTGCAATGCAGTTCTACGCTGCCTCTCTGTTGGGTGTGGAGTCACACCTGGCTTTGGCAAAAATCATCTTGTGAAAGAATTTTTCATGAAGAACAGGAAATAGCTTGCACTAAATGGCCCGACAGTCGAACAGGGTGCAGATTAGTGGCATATAGCATGCTCATGGGAAAGAAACTTGAGAGACAACAGGTATTCTGCCCAGCTTGAATGGAGCAGCTGCTTGGCTCCCTTCTGTTGTCAGTCACCTCCACAATCAGGGTGTGTGTTTGATAGTTGTTCTGTGTTTCCTCTTACTGAAATGTTGTTGTTCTGCTGACACATTTCACTCTGATGTGGTTTGCTTCTGAAGAAACATTGGTGTGATGAAGCTGCTTGTCTTCACTAACATTAAACCCACGCTGTGTTTTGTCGTCTGCAGTGGTTTGCTACTGGGATCTACCCGTCACCATGATGTTCAGGTTGCTCAGCACCGTGTTGGGACTCTTTGCCAAAACAAGCAAAGCATTTGCAGCCTGAAATTGTCACTAGCCAGCCTGTTGCTGGCAACTGGGTCTAGGGGTGGTATATTGAATATCTGGCCTAACAACCCTGGTGTGAAATTGCAGTCACAGACACTGGAAACCATACTTCATTTCTTAGCAGTTAAAGTATATGAAGAAGGCATATTGCTCAGGCAATCTTTCAAATTATCTTACTGATATCTATTAGTTTCCTCTGTCTGTAATGGAGTTAATTTTAAAACCAGTTCTCCTCATAGATAATTTTGCTAGGGCTTTGCTACTGGATTAGTAGGCCTTTGGAGTTATATTGCCAAACAGAAATAACCTTTATCACATTTTCTTCCATCTATATACCTTCACAGAAAAGTTTGGTGGTGTAATACTTAAAAGTTTGCAAACAAGATATCTCAGTTCTTGGAGTTTTGGAAAATCATTTCTGCTGCAATTAATTTAATATACCAGGTTCCCTTTGCCCTCCTGCCCGTATTTTCATGCTGTTGCTGGTGGCAAATAATCTGAAGAAGGAAATTTGAAATGAAACAATTTAAGATTCTTTATCTTTATGAAGTCCCTGTCTATGTGGCAGATAGGTCAGGTACTAGTAATAAGAGGCAGGAGAGTCCAGTATTTACAAGTTGTTTGTCCTCCCAGAAGTATCTGAGGCTGGACTGCAGTGCTGAGGTTAAAGGTTCAGGGAAATTTATTGAAATAGGTGGAATTGAGCTCTGAGAATCTTTTCTTCAGGTAGATTCTGGGCCTTAGGCATATCCTGGAAATGTCTCAGGAGAAACCAGATCTCTTGTAAGCCCTGTAGGCCACCTTGCTTAGACTTCTGCAATGGCTTGGCTTAGGCAGTAAGACTCTGTCCTGCTGGGTTCTTGTGGTACTGAGATGTGAGTCTGTGGCCTCTGAAGGGCAAGCAGAGAAGCTGGAGTTTTACAAGGGTGTGTGGGATAGCATCAGCTATGAAACAAGGGCAAGGGGAGCAGCATTCGCAGTTTTGGGATCCTACACTGCCCTAAGTGTACATTCCTTGTGCTTGTTGTAGTTCATCTTTACAACTAGACTGTAAGCTAAAACTCCTCTGTTCTTCCATCTAACCTCCTAATCTATTCTGACATCTGTTTCCTTTTTGTTTTTTAGGCTATAAACTGGTGTCCTTGGCAGTCAAAAGTCCTTGCAACAGGAGGTGGAATGAAAGACGGGATTTTGCGTGTCTGGCACATAAATTGTGAGAAAATCATCCAAAGTGCAGTTACAGATTTGCAGGTGAAATGATGAAATGTCTGCATACTTAGTCTGTGCTCTTTTTGTATAGCTGTGCTCTTTTGGCAAGCTCCCACTGACTTTGAGGGTGGTTCTGCAGTAAGAGGAACAGCAGGATTTTCTCTGGATGTGCAATTGTGCTACATTCAGCTCTACAGTGTGTGAGTGACTCAAGCAGTTTGTTGTTTCTCATTCACCACTTCTGTCTCCATGCAGAAGTGACTGAAGAGGAGATAGTCTTGAAGCCAGATGCTTTTCATCATCTTTCCTTGCTGGCAGTAATAGTTTTGGCCAAAACTCTAAATGTGGAGAGAATGCTGAAGGGGAAGAAAAATTCCCAGAGTGCTGGGGTGAGGAGAGGTGTAAGAGTCAGAGAGAAAACATCTGTCTCTGGAATTTGACTATTAGGAGACAGAGGAACAGGTTCTCAGCTGCAGTAAAGCAGCACAACTTGATTTGCTGGAGCTGTTACAACTTAGCTGAGGATGTGTTTTGAGGGCTTTGGTGTCATACTGACAGGCTGTTACTGTGTTTAGATAAGACAGTAAAGCAACTGTGCTTTCAAGAGTTGCAAACAATTAAATGATCCTCCTAAATAAGTAAATACTCTGCTGGGAGTATTTCTCAGTAGCCTGTTTAAACATTGTAGATTACATTTCAAACCTCTGAATGGTGTATGCTAAGCCCTTCTGAAAACTAAAGCAGAATTTTAAATTGCATTAGATTTCTTCCTTGTTCTGGTTACCCAGTGAACTGATGATGGGACAAGGCCTTCCTGAAAAACAGATGAAAATACAGAAGTATCCCATGCTTGTCAATTCATCAGAACTCTATGGCAAGAATTTCAGTTATTTATCTGTCAAATTAACCTGGTTTTGCAAGTGCATACAAATCAGTCTGGTTTTGCAAGTGCATACCTAATGTAAAAAAAAAGAGTAAAGAGCAGTCACCTACACATCAGTGTTCATGTGCACAATCCTGATTCGTGGGATTGTAATGGCTGACTTATTAAGACTGTGGTAAAAACTGCTTCTGTGAAATTCCTTGTTTTTAATAATGGGATTCTTTCCTGCAATTCCTAAGGCCATGCCAGGTGCCGGATGTGTATTTCCACTTCTTCCTAAGGCTTACTAGACCAGGATTGAATGTGCTAACGTCAGATTACTTCCAGTGTATTTTGGCCGATGACCTTCTAGACGACATAAACCAGACGTGACTGCTTTTGCATCTCATGATGTGAGGATGCTGAACCAGCTTTCAAACTATGCCTAAACCAAATCTCGATGTGTTACTTAGACATGTCTGTGTTTCGATGAAGGATTTGGCTGTGAAGAAATGCAGTGCAGGGTGTTTCCCTTGCACCCTCCTGACTGCTAGAGAAAGTGGAGTTTCCTTGTAGCTCTGTATTGTTCTGTGGCGCTGCAGGGCTACACCATTGCAGAGGTTGTTTCTTGATATTAATCCTCCTTGTCTTTGGTACTATTCATGAACAAAACCCCAGATCATTGCTACACAGACATATTCCTGCTTATGAAGACTCCTGCTAACTTATTATAAGCAACTGAATGTTGGAAAAAATTGTGGATGTATCAAAATATGGTCAGAATAAATACTGTGATGGGTGATTTTGTCTAAGGTTCTAAGTCAACCTCAGACACTTGTAACCACGTAAGTTTTACACCCACAGAAATGATCTGATAAACTGTAACTGAATTTCATTGTTTAAGCCTCTTGCAAATTCTGAAGACCCCAGCTAAGAATGAAGACCTTTCAGCAGCAGTTGAGCACTGTAGTAATTAAGGTTGAGCACTTAAGTAATTAAGTAATTAAGTAAGTAACTAAGTAATTAAGTGACTGTCGCTTAGCATATTCAGAACAGAATGACAGCCGAAACATGGTAACCTTTTTATAGCACTGAGTCCTTTTTTGAGATACTTCTGATAGGACTATTAGAGTAATTTACTAGAAAAAAAAAAGAATAATTTTTGGCTGTAATGTCCTTCCCTTAGAAAAGTTGTTGGAGATCAATGAAAATGTACAGGCAAATAACATATGTAATTGCTTTGAAAATTAACTGACCTGAACATGATCTTGAAACAATGAAATAAAACCAGAACACTCCACTCAAAACCCATGGAAATTAATAATTTCTACTCGTCTGGTTTCTCCCTATTGCCTTCCACTGCTTTTTGACTTAGACTATTAATAACATTTCAATCATTTTTATGGATAGTTTTGGATGCCTCCAAAGATTACAACTCAAGATCTTCCTTCAAAGTCATTACAGACAGTAAATGAACACAGCACAAAGAATTCACTGAGTTGTAAAATCATGGTCCTAAATATTGACAAAGACTGTGTACATTTCAATAACTTGAGAAGGAGCAAAGCCAGAAAATTAATCTCTGCTCAAATAATTTAGTCGTGGTGTGGAAATTCAAGCCACAAGGTTTAGGAGGAACGCATGTTGCTCAGCACCAGGACAGCAGGTATTTGCATTCAGTCACAGTGTTTCCAGAGAGCGACTGCAGCAGCTTCACAAATTAAGGGCAGACTTTCCATTGGCAACAGTCCTGTGGGCCTTCATCAGGTACCAGAGTTTCAGAGGGTTTTACAGCTCCTTACATGTTAATCCTTACAATATCTTGAGCAGGAGAAGTGCCATCCTCTTGTGTTCACGGAGAACTCAGGTACAAGTGATGGGAGGACACAGGTCACTCATATTAATTTCATCTGGTCACACACCACTTCTTACTTTCTTGCTTCCTTTTAGGATGTGGTTTATCTGAACTGCTTTAGAAACTGTTACTCAGAAGACTTTTTTCCCCTTGGGGGATTATTTTACCAGCATGATTGTCAGTAACTCACCCAGCCAGAAAACAAAAGGTCCAGTAACTTCAAGGAAAAAGGTTTTAAATTTCTCTTGCTGCCATATGCCTAAAAACCTCATGGGTTTTCTTGGCACTGACATAGCTCTAGAAGATACAGGAAGTCTATGGCAGAGCAATGAGGTAAATGCAGCTCCCAACAGTCTCTTAGTTCCAGACTCTTTCTGCCTTAAGTTCAAATTCAGTGGCTGCTTGTGGGTGAGATTTTTGTACAACCACATTAATGAGTTTTGTACATTCTTTGTGCTGCTGGACTGGGCATCTTTTTGCTTCCAGCATGTAGGTCCTAAAGTTTACTACAACTGCAGACAAACTCAAAACACAATTCCACTAAATGGCTTAGTGGAATCGCTGTTAAAAAAATCTCCTTAACAGTAATGACTGAGCAGCTGGAGACAGTATCTCATTATTGTTGGATCAGCTGCTGCTAACTGTCTGCAAGGCCTGTGCAGCCAGATGGGAAAGCTCAGCAGTGAGAGACATTACCAAACACAGATGAGACTGATGTTGTGAATGCATGGAGAACAATAGCTCAGGTTCAGTGTGTTCCTTTGACAGAAATGTCTCCTCAAAGTGGTGCAGTCAGTTAAAGCCTACTCCCTATTAAGAATATATTTCCTTCAGCTCCTTATTGATATGAAAACAGTCAATATAGGGTAATAGCTTCCCACATCCTATGCAGCACGTTTCTCTGCTGTAGTAAAAGTGGAACAAGCCATAGTGTGGGTGGTGAAGATGACTGGCATAACGAGTGTAGAATTCTGATGTATCTTCCCTTTTCTTTTGTACATATTTTATTTTCCAGGTCACAAAGGGAGAGTCCTTTGTATAGCCCCGAGCCCAGATCAGAGCAGGCTCATTTTTGCTGCAGTGGATGGGATGGCTAGTCTGTGAAAGCAACATGGGTCTGGGGAGAGCATGCACAGCAACAAGGCTTTTTAATAATTGTTATTTGACCTCATTATTGTGACTTCTTTTTCTTGAAAGCCAGTGATTAATGTATTCAGCCCATTCAATAATTCAAAATATGTGTCTTCCTTCCAATAGAAACATGGCAAAAGATAGTACAATTTATTTAAGAGAACAAAATTTTCTTTATCAGTCTATCATGTGAAATGTTAGTAGCTTGTTTTACCCTAAAGGAAAAATACTCTAACTCTGAAGAATAAGGTCATGTATATTTTCATTAAATTAGCAAACATGGAAGGAATCCACCCTGTGTAAAGTGCCAGCATAAAGTGTTAGGTCCTGCTTTTAGCTTTGATTCTTGCAATAAATTTTACATTATTTTAGCATCCCCATTGATAACCACATACTAATTAATATATATTGCCTTGAATCATTCAAAGACTACTATCAGCAGAGACCAATTTAGGGGTCTGTATTGTTCTGTATAGCACATAAATCATGATAGGAAATCTGTCAAAATACTCCTAGAGCTCTAGGTTAAATATATAACTAAGTAGAAATGATTTATTGGGAATTATTTATTATTTTCATAATGGTAATGATAACTAGCATAATTAGGAAACTGTCTTTATTGAATTTTTATTTGTTTCCTTTTATTAAACCCACCTACTATGTCTGACAATGATTGAAAATATAAACAATTGCATAATAATTTTATTGTTATGAATAGTTATGTAATCAACTAGTTAAGAATTCAGATGGACATAGTCAAAGGAGCATGCTGTTTGGGCCAATCACAACTGTTAATTCACTAATTTCTTAAGGGTACCAGTTCAATTCTGGTTGCCAGCAAACAGAGCAGCAGTGACCATATTGTGAAATTTATTTAGTGCTAACAAGGACCAAACCCCTTCGGCTTTAACACAGGTTTGTCTGTGCAAGACTTGTACACTGTCAGCAGCTAAGTAAGGATGTCAGGATGGTCCTCAGAAACTACTCAGATACAGATCAGTAGGGCTATTCACAGTGTGTTCTGCCCACAGAAACCTTCAGAGCTTTGCTTTCATTGTTAGGAACGATCAGAAGCAAGGGGTAAGGAGTCACTCTTGCATTTTTATATTAAAAGCCCTCTGAGCTCAGAAACTTGTACTGTTTGGATTCCTTTCTTTTATTTTCTTTTCACAACTGAAAATTTATTTAGAAGGTTTCCTGTAGCTAGGGAAGAATGGGATATTAGGGGAGTAGAGCAGTGCCAGTCTACGAACAATCACACTGTGGTCAAATGCATTAAAAGAGATAGACAGGAGCACAAGTTATCTCTGTAGATGAATGTGAAACCTACAGGTCTTTAGTTCTCATGATTTTTAAAACCTCACCTTGTGCTGTTCATAAATCACGTGGTTGCTAACTTTAGCTCTGGAAGGTTGAGACTGCATATCTGTTTTACCTAGTAAGAGACTGCAGTAAACCTGCTACTAAACTACTGGGTTCTGATGTCACCTTATGTGGTCTTCAAAGCAGATTAGAAAATGGCAATATTGGTTGTCAATTGAGAAATTGCTACCACGAAGCTGGTAGCAGTTTCTCAGTTTGTCTAAATATGGTAAATAACTTACACTGTGCCTGTTTTCTAATATGAACAAGTTTGTTTCTGGAGATTTTATCAGACAATTAGAATCCCGTTTAAATAATCAAAATAGTATTTGAAATAATTTAAAAGATTTTAGGAATACTAAAAACATTTTTCCCCATTTTGAACATTAAAAAATGAGTAGAATTAGTCTCTTTGCTCATTCTTTATTTTTTTTATTTGGCCAGAAATTCTCTCTTGCCTTTGGCAGCACCTAAATGATATTGGTTTGCCCAGTATGGGAGGAGGTGTATGACACAGACGGGAGGCTGTAGCATGGAAGGACCTAATCAATACTGAAACCATGCATATTTTGTTGGATGCTGAAGAGCCAAAATAAGAAGGTACATATTTCTCGGTCTAAGAACTCCTCATATCTTAGTTACTTTTTTCTCATTGTTGACTAGTCAAAGCTGTATTGCCCCAGATTTTAGCATAATACCTAAAAGTGGGACAAGCCACTGATTTCAACAGCCCGTAACTATGAGAGAACCCTGTTTGTGGGACCTGTAGATCTGTTACGTGACCATGTCTGAGAAGACATCTAAGTGTGCATTCCAGACTGTAACTAATCTGGAGTGAAATGAAACATATATTGGAGTGCTTCTTTTCTGAATGCACGGAGTGTGAAGCTGCTGAAAGTTGACCATTGCTCTTGCATAGCTGCCTCCTTCTGCCAGTGCAGAGGTCTTAACAATGCAGAAGTCTTGGTCAAAATTTGAAATCCTGACTTTCTCCCTGTAGAATATGGCATTCTTTTAGCTCATTGCCAGTTACATGCCTCGTATACTGCTCAGGCCTGGGCTGCGACAGAAATCAGAACCCATTTTTAAGAGGTCAGCTTGTTCTGCATCTGTGGTCTGTGAGCACTGAAGGCTGAGTCTCCAGGGGTGGTACAGAAGTTTAAGAAAATTTGAGCTGACTAAACTCAGATCTTCATCCCTACAGTCCTGTCCAAGGTGGGGCACTGTGCAACATGTACAAAACTTCAGGTTAAAAACAATTTTTGCACGAGGAAAAACCTTCATTGTTCATACAGTGCATGTGTCTTTTTTCTCCGGTATATCCATATGAGAAAGCAATTGTTTGAAATGTAATGACTGAGAAATTCATTTGTTCCCATGCTTAAAAGCACTCATCTAGCAGACAGTGCCCTGTTCTGGCCCTATGTGATCTGACTTGATGCTACCTACATATATGTTACATTGTGTAATGTGGTTTATACCTGTTACTTCCCTCCAATTATCTCGTATAGCCAAAAAAGAGAAGAAAACAATTACATGAAATTATCATAGCATTTTCTCAGCTCATGTGGGTCCCACCCCACAGTGGTAAAACTCTATTGTAAATGGGTTCATATCATGCCTCTTGAGAAACTCCTCAGCTACAGGAAAATTCCATTCTCTTGTCTCTTGCTTCTTCTTTTTTCTAGAGGTTTACACTATTAGCAGTAGTGACAGAGGCTGGAATTTTGTTTTTACCATGTAAATCCAATTGCAAAGGCTTATTTTGCACAATTCACTAAAAACATCCACATAAAAAATGCATTTTTAAAGTATTTCGGAGTAGGTCCTAGACTTCAAGGTAGAAGACAAAGGCCGCACATTTTTCTGTTGCACATTTCTTCATGCATTGTAAACTTCTCGATCAGAACTTCCTGATCTCTAAGGTTCTCCAACCTTTGGTTCAGAGCTACTGTATGGAAAATGAAGAAATACTGAATGACAGGATTTGAGAGGAATTTTACACTGATAAGGGTGCTGTTTGTGACTTCTGGGGAAGAAGGAAAATCAGGCCAAAGAAGAAACAGAGTCATGAAATAATGCAACAGCAAGATGAAAGAAAGGCAGTGAAAATACAAGCAAAGAAATGCAGTAAGATTAATGTACGGGAAGGGTGAAGTAGCCCTAGGTGGGCTACAGATTGGTCAGGATAGTTTTTAGAATTGAAGGGGTTTTTTTTCAGGTTTAGAATCCTGAAGGTTTTTAGAATTAGTTTTTGCCTAAGCAAGGGTTTAATAGCTTGCAAGAATAAAATAAAGTCTGAATTTACTTATTTCCTGTGTGTTTAAAGACAGAATCCAGTCACTGCTTTGGGTGCTGATAGCAGTCAGTGGGGCAAATTCCCCTTTCAGTTCACTTATGCAATCTTATTTGGCTGAGAATCTTTCTCTCTGCTCCCGCTTTGCTTTTGTGTTTGTGTCTCCTTTTGTGGGTATTTTTTTGTGTGTTCAGCCCAAGAGTGAGAAAAAACATTTAGGAATAAAAATAGGAATGTGGAAAGTTCTGGCTGTGCAATGTTCTGTAATAAATGGGAAAAAATGGTGTTTTTCATCATCAAAACTTTCACTAAAGATCCCTGTAGTTTAGGCCTTCTTCATCCTCGCCCTTCCTTACTTCTCTGTGAGAAAACTACTGTCTCTTCTTAACAAGACTAGGTAAAGGCAGTTATGTAAAAGATGTTTAGTTTGTGCTTTCTCATTGTGTTTGTAAGTGGTGCTTAATTGCTCATGATGGATAGAGCAACGATTTTTAAATTAAAATCAATGCAAAATTTCTCTGCCCTTGAATGTTCTCTGCTTTCTCATAGCTAATGCCTACCTCCAAGTAAAAACCTCTTGAAGCAACACAAAATAAATCCAAGCCCTTTTTGAGGTGCTCATGGCATTGAAAATGCCCAAGTCTGTTAATATAGAGGTAGACAGAAACATTTTTCACAATAGGTCTATTTGCTTCTTGACAAGTGCTTGTTGAAGCACTTAAAAATTTCACTGCATGTCTGAAACAGCAGTGCTGGCATCATAAAATTAAGAGTGCTTTATATTATCAACATTGCTTTATCATATTGAACTGTGACAGTTCCTGTCATTTCTCTGAAGCATGGGTTTTCAGGTGAATTTTTTAACATAATGCTGCCTATTTTGGTATATTTTACAAACATATTACATGTAGAGAACATTGTGCTGATAGCAGACAGATCGTACAGATAGTACACAGACTATTTGTACTGCAAGAGATAGAGCTTTCCACACAAATTAACAGCTGAAAGCAGTAGATTTTTATTGCCATTTCTTTATTAAATGCAAAGTACATAAAGGGGTAAGATCTAGAGGTTTCAAATACAAGACAGTTAGAAAACTAATACTTATGTCCCACAGTCAAATGCAGTTGCTGCAACTTAATTTTCTGAAGCTTAGCTGTCCATTACACCTGTAAAACCAGCAGATTTGCTGCAGAGAAATGAAGTTTCTCAGGTGTCTGGACTTGTACCTAGCACATCACTAACTTTCAGGGCTTTTCCTGAAGTCCAGGTACAGAAGAGTGCAGTATATACTCAGCAGGCAGTATCCACAAACAAGGATGAGATTCTTGATCTGAAATACTAATCCATGTAGAGCTCAGTGTGAACATGCACTACAGGCATGCTGGAATCCCCAGTCCCAAATACCCCCAATGACTCCATGGCTGTCAGTATAAGCTATAAATGCTGTGGTAGCAGAACTACATCAAGCTGCTGAAATTCAGTGTGAGAATACCTCTTTCACCAGACTAATGAAGGTGTTTTTAAAAGCCTGTTTCATTTACACAAATCTCTTGGCCCAAACCCAATCCATTAGGCTCCCCCTATTGTTTTCCTTATCCACTCAAGGTATCGCTTTGTGAGTCGAGTGTAGACACCAGGGCCATCAGGACTGCCACACTTCTTCGGCTTCCCAAATGAAGTGATGCCTCTCATCACATTATTACATCTTAAAGGTCCACCAGAGTCCCCCTAGAAAAAGAGAAAATATTGTCATTCAAATTAACAAAAGCTAAAAAATGTTTCCTTTCCATAAAATTTTTACTAGTTATATGGAGAAAATAAAAAAGTAGCCAGTGTTATTAGGGACCTTTTTCCCCTCCTTGGCAATTAAGATTTCCAACAGCAAAACAAAACCAAAACCAAAACCAACCAACCCAAAAGACTTCAATCTATCTTTCAAGTGTGTTTAATGGGGAATGAATCTAGCTCAGTGCAAAGGAAGAGTTAGACTTTTTGAAAATGAGGAAAAATGGCTGAAAACTGTCCTAAAGGAAAATGTAAGTCTTCAGAAATGGATACCTTTCTTTGTAACTTTTTAAATGCAATATTTAAATCTTCTAAAATGTGGTAGCTCTTACACAGTTGTGTACTTGACTTGGGACCAAATCAAAATGCTTTTTATCATCAAAACCCCTTTCAAAGTCCTCTGACAACAAAGAAGCAGTTCCACTGAGGTCAGCTGCTTGAGAATGGGCCCATAAGCTGTCTTGTGGACATTTTCTTATTAAACTAATTTTATTGAAGAGGAGGATAGCTATCTGCCACGCCTGGATACAACTGCAGTATCTAAAGGCTGTGAAGGTGAATTTACCCATCTAAAGTTTTGATTTTAAGGCTTAGAAGAACAAGCCTTGGTAAATTAATGGATATTTGATAAAATTATTCATTGGCTTGAAGAGAGACAGAAATGGTAAATGTGCAATACTAGTACATTATATTTTATTTTTATTATACAATTTATGCAGTCATTATAAATATACTTACATTACATGAGTCCTTTTTTCCGTTCTCAGCCCCTGCACAAATCATGTTCTCTGTTATGACAGGTTTGCCGTTATAATGATTTTTATCGTTGCAGATTTGCCTTCTGATGACGGTGATATTGACTTCCCTCAGGGCAGTAGGCAATGCGTGCGGATGATTGGCAGTTGTGCCCCATCCTGCTACTGTGCAATTTGTTCCTGGTTTGGGATCATCATCTGAGGTAGGCAGGGGGATCAGTTTCACAGCTTTATTAAGTTTCGCTCTTCCCCGAAGCTGTAGAAGATATCAAAAATAGGTATTCTGGGGCAGAGTCTAATAGAGGCCCTTGCATTCTAACCAGTGGATCTTTCCCATTATGGTAATTCCTGCAACCCCTTTTCGAGATTCCTCCATTCTTTGTGACAGTATTTATGTCATCAATGTAAGAATGAGGAAGATTAGTATTCTTCGTCTCATGAAAGCCCACTTACCTTCTGCTGATCTGTTAGCTTTAAAAAACATCTTATTTTACTTCCCTGGCTCTCAGACCATTGAGAGGATAAAATAACAGTAATTACTGATACTGGCAAAATTGGGGATCAGAGAAGTCAGACATTTTAAGTTAGAACTGTTTTTCAGACAGAACATTAGAGTTTTTAATCAAATGATTTATCTGTGTAAATCTATTCTTTTACTGAAAAGCCAGAAATGGAAATATGGTGATCGAGCTCCAGAACTTGTCTACTAGCCTTGGCAAACATTAGAGGATTTGTTGATCGCCTTAGCTTCCAGTGCATCCCCAGTTCCCCAAGCTGATGGACTAGCAGACCACAAAAGAAGTCACCAAAATCTCCCTTGGCTCATCTCCCTCAAAAGGAGGAAGAAAACAGTTCAGTGTAGGAGATGAATATTCCACAAATGATATATAAGTCAGTACCTGCAGCAGCATGATGTCATTTTCCTTGGTACTGGGGTCGTAGCATGGATAACGAAGGTATTTTGCAATCTGAAAAGTCTGCTGTTCTTTTTCACTTTTTTTCAACGAATGAGCTCCAAGAATAACTTTGCTTTTTTCCCTGAGAAGAGGACAATATGGTTATCACACTTTGATGTAACTCATTTTTTTGCTGTTAAATGTGGTGCTATAATGTCCAGCTGCTACAGTCTGTTTTCTTGCGTCTGAAAAACAACAGCAGTTTAGAAATATCTAAAAGATGACCCTGTTCATGCAATAGCTTAAAGAAAAAAGTGACTCAGTGGATCAAAATTTGTGCTATCCTCTTTTTGTCTTCCCAGGACCACAGACAGGTTTCAGGTACTTGACTCTGGATCTCTTCCTATTGTTTCCTTTTGGGAAGTGAATGAGTTGTGGATGAATCAGATTTGTTGTGGGTTCTTTTCTCACCAACTGTGCCTTCTGTAATTTGTGCTGAAAATTTAGGAAAACAGGTCACAACACTGTTAGTTCAGAGATATCTTGACTGTATTGAAATGTACTATTGCTTTGCTCTAACAGCTTTCAACACCATTTCTGAATCTGTGCGAGACATGGCTTATTCCTCTTGTCTAACTTTTTCTGCAACTTCTTGTACTTACACGATGATGAAGTGGTGGCAGAGTTGTGCCTGCTGTAGCTCTCTGACAGAGACACTGGAAGTCTAGCACTCCTTGGCCAAACGGGCCAAGCAGATATTACTGTCTGACCACAGGTACAGCTCTTTTTGGGCCAACAGTGCATCTTACAGCTGAATGGGAAAATATTCTTGGAGCAGATGTGTATGTTGGCCCTCATTCATGTCTTGCTGTGGAAAAAACAGCCCTGGGAAAGTGCTCGCTCCTTTCCTTCATCTATTGAGAGCTGTCTGTTAACTGAACAATCATTAAGTTAATAATTCGTTGTATTTTCTTTTAAATGCAATATCATTTGGAAACGTTCTTTACTTTATGTTAATACACAGCTTTTGAGCCCAGTGCTCTCTTTGTAGTAGGTCCCATATATCTTCCTGTCTGGACAAGGACAGGAGTAATGGATACATTTCTCTAATGTTTACAGAGCCCATCGGTTCACTAGTCTTGGTCAGGCTGTTGACAGAGCCTGCGTGAGGTCTGGCTCAGCAGCAGCTTCAGTCCTCCCCAAAAAAGCAAGTAGGGATGGGATGTGTAATTCAAAACTCACTTCTTGCCTTGCTGAAGTACTCAGTAGAGCCAAATACCCATTTGTATCTTGATTTGGGCAGGGGAAGAAAGATTGGCTGGCAAGTCAACATACCAAGCAAGGCAGAGATATCTCAGTGTCTCCTGCCATCTGTTTGGAGGATTTTTGCTTCTGTATTCACCACATGCCATCTCTTTCTGTGGTGAACTGCACATCTTTCACAGAATAAAATTACAAGAATTAATTTTTGGTCTCAGAGCAGCAATTTAGACTGGACACTCCTCTCATCCAGCATGCTGGTTGACTGAGAAAACAGGGATAAAACTTACCCCCAAATTCACTGCTTCAGTGTCACTATTCTATGTTGCATGCAGCTAAAAGTTTTTAAAAATCTCTTCAGAAACTGCGAAGATCAGTATACCTTGTTATAACATTTTTTTACTCACTATAACACATTTGCTGATAGAACTATAAAGCACAGTAATCAGAGCATGATGATGGTCATGATAAATGGATAAAATTACCAGAGATACTAACTCTCCTGCTTGAACAGAGATGCCAGATACTCACTAAGGACAATCTCTGAATCAGAGTAAGAACTTACACATTACAATGAGCAGCTGTTAACACCCAGTTTTCCTTGATTAAAGCTCCTCCACAAATATGTCCTCTTGGTCCCTTGATTTGGGCCATAAATGGTCTCGAGTGTGGTACTACTTCACTTCCTCCAATGATATCTGCACACAAACCTAAAAAAATAAGCCACAAGACACACAGCTGGGCTAACAAATACTGTAAGACATTCCAAGTCTCTTAGAAAACACAGATAATGTAATTAGAAAGTATACAGACACCAAGTATGTACATACGTCACAATGATGGTCTTCGGGGTAGAATTTTAGAACTACTCAGCAGTACTACCACATTGTATTTCAATAATACTGAAATTAGATCATTGGGGTGAGCTTGGGCAAAAACCCCGCCAAAATTTTGTTGCTTTTGCGCAGATTTCTTTTCTTGAAGATTGTTGATATGTTTAATTTCTTAGCTTTCACTGTGAGTAACAACCTCAGATCTGCCACATCATAAATATTGTACCTGGAAACTGGGCTATATAGTGTAAGTCACATTACATGAATCTGTTTTTCAGAAAAAGAGAAAATCAAGCAAATAATATATGTGTATGTCTCTGGAAAGAAAGATCAGATAATCATTATGTTCTCTACTCAGAACTCCTCCAAACAGCTTGGCCTCTGTGCATCTTTGATTAACACTACCCATTCAGAAATTATGTTGTTTGTATGAAAGATCAAACATATGCAGACAGTGGAGAAGAGCTAATTGTAAGAATTCAAATAATAATTGTGACTTCTTCCTTTACATTAATATATGCTGGCTTGACTGGAACTCTGTACATCAGCACTTACCTTCAAAAGTATTAAATTACATACTTACCTCCATGAATTGCCAGGAGAATAACAGCAGCAAAGTTGTACGGATGGAGGAAAGCACCCATGATTTCTGTCTGATGTTCCTCCTTATTCACTGTTTAATATATCTCTATCTACTTATCTATCTAGCTATCTATATATATGTAGAAATGAAGAGGATGTGGGTTTTGATTTCCTCTTAAGGATGTTTGACATCTGTGACCACGACAAAGACAGAAACCCTCCCCAACGATGTACCTTACAGCAGAAGTGTTAGTGAGAAGTTGCATCATCTGCTGTGGTGTGAAGACAGGCTGTGCCTCACTTTGTGTTCTCTCTGTAGCATTTGCAGAGAACTGATCTATGAATATTGGGCTGAAACACAGTGGGACCCAGCTCACATAAATTTAGGCTAATTCAGTTTTCCAGGGGAAGTTATATAGTTTCATTCCAGACATCTCAGGTGGCTTCCAGGTCAGGCATGAGGTCCAGTCCATTTCTCATCAGTGAAATATCTGTTCTGCTCAGGAGACCCTCGGAGCCAAGGAATCTGATGTTTACTCATTTCAGTATCAGATCCTACCTCATTAGGTTTGCACTGGCTGAGTATTCATACAGCACTGAGTGCAGTGCGTTTTCATGGCCTGTAGCTAAGGGTACAATGATAATTAAGGTGTCTTGAGGTGTTTTAGGTCTGGTGGAGAAGGCCATCAGTCTTCTGAAGATGCTGCATCAGATTTGCCAGCCTCGTGCCCCTGCCTGGAAAGCTCACAGCATCTCAAATGTGACTAAATACTGAGTTTTAGGCAACAGAACTGAGTCTTGAAAACCGGGTGGTTGGGCACTGGAACAGGCTCTCCAGGGCAGTGGTCACAGTACCAAGCCTGACAGAGTTCAAGACATGTTCAGACAATGTTCTCAGGCACATGGTGTGATTTTTGGGATGTCCTGTGCAGGGCCAGGAGCTGGACTTCAATGGTAGTTGTGGGTTTCTTCCAACTCAGGATATTCTATGATTCTATGAATAAATCTTATTTAGAGCCTTGTAAAGGCACAGTTCCTCACTTGCATGTATATATCCAAATAATAGAAATAACTTGCATCAATATTAAATAATTTGGAGTATCAATTATTCTATAACCTAACTAGTGAAATGTCATTGTCACAGAGACTGGAAGGTTTTTGAAGTCTTGAGCCCCACTACAGTCAGCCTGCAGAAAGGAGCCCTACTGTGGTGAGCCTGCAGAAAGCTTCCGGGTTCTAGCTGTGTAGCATCTTTGAGCTCAGTTGTCCCAGCTCCATGTGAGTTTCACCTGTTGAAGACCTTGGGCAGGCCTTGCTCAAATTTGTTATTGCCCTTCCCTCTGGGCCAGAGGATAACTGCTGGTGATTTCTCTGAAGAAGGCAGGTGTCTCTATTTTTAGAGACTGTGAAGCTCTTTCTTGGATGGTCATATGTGAGGTGCAATGGCCAGGAAAAAGAGGTTTGGTTATACCATCCCATGTTTGTGTGATCTATTTTCAAGGAAAATCTATTTGGAAGCCATGGAATAAAACATTAGCAAATGTTCCTAGATGTTTTCCAGGAAACAGATACAGGTAAATCTATGCCTTCTATCTAAAACCAAATCTTCTATAGCTTGTCTATACTTTTTTTCAATTTCTAAAACTCCATAGGTACTAGCATATCTATGCCTCTTAAAAATGCCGTCCAGTTCTGAGATATCCACTGACACTGATAATTAGAAATGTGCAGTCTAAACTATTGTTCAGTATCAATTGATCACTTTCTGTGCAAGCTCCGGAATGACCTCTCTGAATATTTGCAAAATCCCTGGTGGCGCGGGTATCAAAGCTCAGATATGCACATAGCAAGCATCAAATTTTGTATCCAAATGCTTTTGTCAGAGAGTTCTCTTCAGCTTGTAACCTATGTAGCTGAGGCTGAAATTTTGTAATAAAATTTTAGGGTGTGCAATGAATTGGCTGGGCTTCTTTGGTTATGGCGAAGTTAATTTGTGCTGAAGTTTAGATTCTGCTGGCCTTTTGCATGTAAATGGAAACCCCAAAGCAAAATTGCCTTCTCAAGTCGAATTCTTTTATCTCCTCTGCTGCATACTCAATTGGTCTTCAAGAGGAGTGACATACTCTAGACAAAACACTCCATCCTTTCTCTCTATAGTGCCCACAAAGCAGAGCCACTCACTCAGCAGAAGCCACTGCCTGAGTAAAAGAACAAGGGGTATACCCAACTTCTGTTTCCAGCCTCTGCCTTTGGGGAAGTTTCCTATGGGCTTTAGGCCCAGGGGCCAGTGGATCACTTTCAACTCTGTCCAATACTGTGCTGAGGTCTTCTATCCCCTGTCTCATACTCAGTCATTTTGATAATTTTCCTTCTGCAGTGACTGTGTTTCTTTTTCCTTCATGTGGCTTTCTGTGGGGCTTAGGGTGAACATCAGACATGATTTTAGGACACCAGTCCTGATGCACCTCTAAACCTTTCATGTTTGCTGGTGCCTGAGTCCAGACTGTCTCAGCTCAGCTGTAGGGCTCTTTTCTTGGGCTGGGAAGGGAGCGCAGGACAGTGGTGCAGAGCTGGCAGCTGCCAGGATCACAGCAAGACAGATCTGCCACACTTTCCCTGTCTTCTCCTTGGGCTGCCCCATCCCCAGTCCCACCCCAGCGTGTCTGGACACATATCTTAGTGGCTGGGAGACAGATTTCCCAGGAACTTGCCGGGGAAAGAGCAGAATATGCTTGGGCATACCTATTTTACTTTCTTCTGTGGTACCAGTGCCACATGATACTTACCTGGTTGTCTTTTCTGCCTCAGCTATTCACTCAGTGCTCCTCTTTCCATTTATTTGCTATGTGATATCACAGGAAAATGTAGTAGCGCAGAAATACAAGTAGATGTAGTAAACTCGTGGAGTCTTCAAAGCCTTGCAGCAGATCAGCATTCCTTCTATGATGTTGATTGTACTTGGCAGAAAGAATCCAATGTTGGATATTATGCTCTGGAAACACAAGCCTTCTCCTGTCTGGTCAGAACATGAATCTGTTTTCTATTTTGTCTCTTATGCTGCTTTCCAGTCTAGCTATTTATTGGGAAGGCAAAGTCATAAAGGACAAACATAATTATGCCTTTAGGACTCTCTTTGCAGAGATTACCTGTGGGTAATCTCCAGTGGGTGAATAATTCTGGGATTAGATGGAGAACAGAGAATTACTTTGGGGGAACTGCAGCTGGCTGTTTTAAGAGCTGATGAATTCTGATAGTCATGTGTTTTCTTTTAAAAGAGTTTTGGAAGAGTCTTCTGAAACATTAATTGTGTTACATTGTGCTGCATTGTGTACATGCTTTCAAGCTGGGTTCTAACTAGTAAGATTCTATGCCATAGAAATAAACATTTCAATGTTACAATCTCATTCAACAGTGAGATTGAGACTGAGAGTTGCCATTCCGTAACTCTTGAATAAAAATGAGAGCTAATTATATTGGCAAGTTATATTTTGGATTCTTTCTAAAGATACTGAATATGGTAGCAGGTTTTGTAACTTCTTCACTCAAGGGCAGGCTGGGTTTTTGTAGTGGTTTACCAGCAAGGCGTGCAAAACATGCGTGCAGACAGAGAGGTCTGCAATACAGAAATGTCTTTCTCACCAATTTACCTTTTTTGTGTGACCGCAGATTAGATGTTTCGTTTGCGTTTGGCACTTTCTGTATCTGAAAGCTGCATCAAAATTATTTCTAAGAAAATACAGATTGCTTTGTCTTATGTGTATGTGGCTTGTCTTGTCTTTTATATCCCACATTCCTTAGCTTATCAAATAACAGATGTTTGACAGTCCTCAGTAGCTCTTGTTAATTTACATACAAGTATTTTTCTGTCTTTCCACTGAGGATATTACCTGGGCAGTGGAGTTCTGTGGAGCAGTTGCTGGCTACTGATGTAGGTTGGTCCACAGGAGTGACTTTTGTACTCTATGTGCCCTGAGTTTACTCAGTCTTGGTCCACGGTTTAGGAGCGACTTTTGTACTCTATATGTCCTGATTTTTCCTCCACACTGGTGTTCTCTGAAGCCTTGTCAGGTGGCCCTTGCTTTCATTCTCCCATTTTTTTCACCAGCTTAAAGACGGCCAGTTTAATTCTTCTAGTGTATTTTTTGTTTTTCATTTAAAGCCAAAAATGCATTGAATTCCCTGAGACACCTAGGTATTATTCAGGGATTAGATTTTATTCAGGTTTTATTAGGGTATTCAAGAAACAGAGAGGTTTTAAAGAAACTGGAAGAACAAATCTAAAGTAATCAATCTGCAGTAAAATATCACAATGTTAATGATGTAAAGGGAAGTTTCAAGAGAGGGAGCTATAAATAAAAACTTTCAAACCCCATTTCCTGGGGGGGACATTTAAATACAAAAGAGTGCATGGTAATTTACAGTGCTCCTGTCAGCAAAGAGCAGCAGCTATGACACCTGGAAGCTCTCCTGCTCTCCTGCTCCCTCTAATTGCTGTTACTCTACTGACAAGATGCAAGTACTCACCTAAGAGCAAAAATATCCAAATTCCCAATTCCTCTGGATAATGTGTAATGTAATTGCACTTCTGTTGCATTTCAGGTGGCTGCACAGACATTATCAGAGGACATAAAGTGCGTCCTCATTCCTGGCCTTATATGGCTGCTATCCACAACAAGAATTTAGGTGTTTTATGTGGAGGAACTCTTGTGGATAAACAATGGGTTTTGACAGCAGCGCATTGTGAGTAAGTATCTTAAAATGCAACAATTTTAATTCTTCATTGAAGTGGTGCATGGTATGCAAGCCTGTAAGTAAAGAAAGGTGAGTATTGATTTTTTTATAAATTGCTAAAAGCTGCACTTCTCTCACTAAAATGATCCAAGAACTTGTCATTCTGTTTTAAGTTGCTATATGCTACTGTTCTGCATTGCATAGTTACCTTTGCTAGTCAGATCCTGCCAACGTTACAGCATTAAATACTGTGCTATCAAAAGACCGAGTTAACTCTTTATGCATCTGAAACAGCAATGTCTTAGAGAAGGGAATATGTACCAAGGTGCTTTAAACTAATCTTACCTGTGCACCTGGGGCGAAACCTCAAAATAGCCCGAGAGATGAGGCTGAATTAGATGGGGACACTATTCCTCTCATTTTAAGCGAATTGGGCTCACAAACCCAGAATGTTGCTCATGACTGTGACAAGGAACCTTGTCCTTTTGATAACTTAAAAGTGAGCAAAAGCACGTCTTCCCCAAGTAAGGTACTCCGAGGTCAGCTCTGCTGCTGAACAGCTGACTGAAGGTAAGGGGGACATCTACTGTTCATGCCCGGAAGTAAAATGCCCTATTTTTGTTAAAATGTTCTCTGAATTGTATTTTAGTTCTCCATTTTTTCCTTCTTGTTTTAACTGTCTGGAAGAAAACCAGTTACAATAAGCCTGTGCAAACCTGACCTCCTTAAATACAGTGTGGGCAGGTTGGCCAGCCTTCTTTCATGAGTTAGTCTGAAATAGAAGACACAGCTCTTTCTAAGTGAATTTGACTTTCACTATTTTTCAGCTGAATAAGGTTTGGTTTTAAGGGTAGAAATATTCATTCCTAGCATGCTCTGTTTTGGAAATTTACAAAAAATCCAAGTCTTCCTTTTTGGAATTAAAGGACTTCTTAATGGGATCTGAAGTCTCTCATTCTTCAGTCAATAGGTCAGAGATATCCAGTTAGGTACAGTTATAAAAATTCAGATTTGTTAGCTGTTTGGTGGAAAGGGCACTGCATGTCTCTGATCTTGTGGAGAATGTGCTCTGGTCACTGATTTGGCTTTCTAACTGCACACTGGTTTGGGCTGAGTTTAAATCTTTGTCACAGGGGCAAGTTTAACCAGTTTGGTTTCTTTCTCCTAAGCTGTAGGACAATGCTCACACAAAACCCACGAATTCCTGTTCTGTGCCTGATCTACTCTCAGCAGGTGCAATTGCAGTGCATGCAAAACTTCCTAACTAATGGATCTTATGTGTTAATCACGTCTGAAATAATCTTTTTCTTAGGCAACATAAATCTCGGTGTGAGAGATTGTGCCTGTGAACCACCTGTTAGAGTCACAGAGATGGAGTTTTTAGGGTCTTACACCATTTTCTCTGAGGAAGTCTGCTTTGTAGATAAAAAGAGAAATTTTGGACTACAGCACTGCCTTTGCAGCTATTTTCACAAGCAAACTTTCACATACAAAGGAATGAATTTTGTCTTTTTAGTGACACATGCATCTTGAATGAAGAAAAAAAGGGTTTTTATGGTTTATATTGATAAAGTCTTTGTTCTGGCTTGAATAAATCTTCCTGTGTATGGTGAGATTATGTTCTGAAGATGAAGAACAGGAAACTGGCAGTATGTGCTCTGCAATGTCAAATTATTGAGCTGCATTAAGTTTAGCAGGGCAAAATGAATGTCTTGGGGTGACTTTATGGTTTTGTATTACGTATCGCCCAAATATGAAAGACAAATGTTAATAAATACATTTCTGATGATACTTAGAGAGCTTGGAACAGAGGGGAATTTATTGGTTGCTTAACTCTTAATGTTTATTAGCAGGAAGTGAATGTATAACTCTTTGAATTTTAGCATTTTCCCTTTTTCTTAATATTCACTACTGGGGTGTCTAGGATTGGGCAAAATACATCCTTCTTCCTTTAAATGCTGAATCCTGTGTATAGTAAATTAAGGACAAAACACTTATTAATATTAATGATATTTACTTTGGCAGAGCATTTACCTATACACATAATGCTCAGGGTAAATGTTGAGTACTGACATGTGTTCTGATGTGCTACTGATGTCAGCAAGACAACCTACATGCATGCCAGGCATGTTCCAGTCCTTTTCAGGATTAGGTCATAAATCCAAAGGAGACCTTTCAGAGCTTAACGAAAGGCATAAGTAGCAGCAGTCCTTGTGCAAGCAACTCTCCTTAAAAAGATGGGAGACTCTTCCATGAAATTAATTCCAAACTCTGAAAATCTCTGGAGGTCAGTTATCATATAATTATTTCACTAAATTCACAGTAAAGAAACATTACTCTATAGAGGAAAGAAAAAGCTCATGTCAAAACATTGAAATGAATGATTTCCTGCTCTCTGTTTTAATCACTTTGTTGTAAAATGAAATGGTATCGTGTTATATGTCTTTTGATTATCCTGAGAGATATTGCTCAATTCCTGTAGTGACTTTCTCTCCCTATACTTTCCACAAATTACAGAATAGAAAAATTGGAAGACAGAGTTGTTCTTGGAGCTCATCGGGTATCTGTTGCTGAAAAAGAACAGCAGATATTTGAGATTGCGGAAATCTTTCGTCATTGTCAGTTTCACCAACCTTCCTTGAGAAATGATATAATGCTCCTCAAGGTATTGTGTTAATTACTGTTGTATTTTTATAAAAGGAATTTTGCTGATGATCATTTTGGCCACTCTGATATTGAAGAGCACATTGTTTAGATAGCTTAACAATATGACAGAACAGTCTACTTTTGGTTGTACTAATCTAGATGAAGTTAAAGGATCACTAGCTCTGTGAGCAGGGATGATATTTCAAGCCCATTCTATGCCCTAAAACTCCCTTTTTAACCTATTCACTGTGGCAACCCCTCCAAAACACAAAGCACATTCTTCAGTAATTTTTCAAAGGCAATGGTGAAGGGATGTATGCAATGGAGTCTGGCTCATGTCTCTACCCCAGAGTTATGCCTTGTGCTGCACTAAGTAAACATGAAAATGAGACTTACTGTTAAGTTTTTGGGGTAACGACGTAAAGCAGAAGTGTGGATAACACAGGGCGTACAGACTCAGCCCTTGGACTGCAGAGTGGTCACAAAGTGGAGGAGGCTCAAGACACTGCAGAATGAAGCATGGAAAGATGTCCTTGCCAACATTATCATCCCATGCCGAAGTGGGGCAGGGCTGTAAGAATTTGAATTTACAGGGAGGTGCCCCCACCCATGGCAGGGCAGTTGGGACTAGATGATCTTTAAGGTCCCTTCCAACTGTAACCTTCTATGATTCTATGATTCTGTGGTTCTATAACTGGAACCTGGTTTCTAGTACTCAGAATGCATCACCAGTTAAACATGACAATGATGCAGGGAGGAAGGTAACTAACATGTGCTAGCTGGAGCACTTACAGGCATCTGTGGCCCAAGAAGCTGATCATAGCCCATCTCTGAGAAGCACCTTCTCCCAGACATTAGTGACCATTCTACATCTGCTTCGTTGTAAAGTAGACCAGGCTCATTTCACTGGCTTCTCCTGTGCACCAAGGTATTTGTGAACACAAACCCAAAAAGGATCACTAGGAAGCAGTATTTCTAGAGCTGAAAATCCCAGCTCTGTTCCAGAATGATGTGGATACCATACAATCCTTTGGATTTGACACAGAAGCAGGGATAGTACTAGTGTCAGAGCTCACCTCCCATCTACACACTTCTGCAGTAACGGAGTATTAAATTGCTTGGTTAAATAAACTTTCCATCTTCGGAACTTTCCAGCTGCACTGGCAATAATTACTGTAAAGATTTTGTATTTTTATGAATTTGTGATTTGCTGGAGTGCATTTTTTTTTAAAGTATAAAGCCAGAATTGTTTAGCTGAGAGCCATACAGCAATCTGTGAAATGAATCACGGTGCAGTGACCGTAAGACTGAAATTATCTGTCCAGTAGCTGTGAGCCCTTATCAAGCACGCTGAGGATACAAGTCAGGGTTTGGCTGTGTTTTCATTTACAGGCTTAAACCAGCCTCTGCTGAAGGATGAATCTGTCAGGCAAAGGCCAACAAAACACAGAGAGTCTGAATAGACTGAGACCTGATTTTTCCTCAATTACGTTGCTGCTGTCATGACTAATTGCTTATAGCTTTTGTTTTAATCTTCGTTCTTGGGCACATTGCACTGTTCTTTGAGAATTTTCTGTCAGTCAAGCACCAGAATCTGATTTCAACACCAAAGTTCAGTGGTGAGTTAGGTTCATGAACAGGACATAGATCCAACAGCCTAACTCCCATTTAGGTTTTACATTTCCTACTGTATCCAATGGGAAGCTGGGCTTGAACTCACTACTGGTGCCAGAGATAGGATATTGCTGTACTGCTACTATGGAAAGCCTTTTGGATTTTCAAAGGGGCAATTAACCTTAGGATCAGTTCCTAAATAGTGAAAAGTGATTTAAAAGGAAAGTATTAGTAAAATGAGACTAAATGACAGTTGAAACTCGATTACATTTCCCTTCTTCTCTGCATAAGAAAGCTATATTTTCTGGGTTTTATTTCCTTTTTAGCTGAATGATACCGCAAAGCTGAATAAATATGTGCAACTTCTGCCTCTGCCTGACTCTTTTGAAGATGTTGAACCTGGCATACTCTGCAAGGTGGCTGGCTGGGGAAACACATCATCAGGAAAGCTATCAGAGTATCTCCAGGAGGCAAAACTTAAAATTGTTGATAGAAAAAGTTGTGACAAGAAATATGCCAATAATCCCAAAATTACCATCAACATGTTGTGCGCTATAGGGAAAAGTAGATTTTTTCCAAGTGATGCTTGCCAGGTAAGAAGCAAAGTTACAAAGTGGGGGGACATGTATATTTAACAATGACTCTCTTTTCACAAAGCAGTGACATTTTATGAGGCTGATCATGAATGAAGTGATTTTAGCCACATTTGTAAGAGACCTCATTGCTGTGAAAAAGAAGTGTTAAAACTTTGTTCCACTTAGGTCAATGTACATATTAGGATTGACAGCATGAGCATTTGAGCCTGGCATTATCTGTTGACTTCAGATACACTTCTTTAGCTATGGTGCTTTCCTTAGACACCACCTGTAGTTACGGGAGAAAAAGAAGAGATTTCAGGCTGTGAATTATCTGATCCTTTTCAGAAGTCAACACCTGAATAGATGCAAAATGTCCCACAACAGAATTAACTTCATACCCAAAGGCGCTGTTGGGACCGTTTGGATCTTGCTTTTGATACCTTCTGTGCTGAGTCCAGAAGAGACAACTGATAAGAAGTGAGAATCCATTTACAGTAACAATAAAAAATATATTTTGAAATAGAATTATAATAGCACCCTGCTGGTCCCTAACATTTGTATCAAAGGCTCCCTCAGGTTTGAAAAGCAACCTCTCTTTATACCTCACCCAACTCCCCATGAATTGATGTAAGCTCCATTTCATAGGCTGGAAAAGGTTAGAGGTAACATTTCCAAACACGCTTGTGCACTGCAGGTGGCACTGCATGCTCCTCTGGAGAGAAACAGACACATACTGACAGCGACTTCTGCTTTGTCTTCCAGGGAGATTCAGGTGGGCCATTAATCTGTGCGGGTCAGTACCGTGGGATTGTTTGTTTTGGAAGAAAATGTGGAAAAAGAGGCATACCTGGAGTTTATACACGGCTGACTGAAGAATATATTGACTGGATAAATGAAACAATTTCCAGAGACAGAGGTCCATGAAACAGTCAAGAGCATTTTAATAAATATTGTGCTGTGCATTAGAGCTGGATGCTGCTGCTTTAGTGTGCCACCTTTGAAATGTACCTCCCAGCTTTATAGCTTTGCTGACAACAACATAGCCTTGTGAGAACTGTTCAAAATATCCACATCTGTACAGATAACACCTTTACTGATCTTTGGTAGGAAACTGCCACTTAGAAATCATAATTTGTATTGGATTCCACTCTACTTCTTAGTGGAATGGGAAAGTATTCATTGCACCTGGGATAAGGCAACATTTGTTAATATGTACTTACATGGAAACTGAGTTTCAGACTGATAGTGAATGAGACGTCTGCTGAATGAGAAAAAATAGAACAAAAGCTTAAAATGTTCAAATACTTTTCTGTGATGTTATTAAACCCCAAATAGTTCATTTTACCATTATTAAGGATCTATCTAAATTCAGTTTCAAAGAGTTAAAATATTAAACAGAAAAACAGTTTTCCAATTAGTCTTCATTATAAAGATACAAATATAGAAATAAAAATAATGTCTTCTTCCCCTAGATTTGTTTTGTTTTGTTTTGTTTTTATTTTTTGGGGGGGTGGGGTGGTGGTTTTTTTTGTTTGTTTGTTTTGGTATTGTTTAGTTCTGTTTTGTTGATCAAATCAACTAAATTATCTCACAGCTTTGTTCGTAATCTCACTCTTTCAGTTAATAATTTGCTCAAAAAATGTAAATACTGATTCTAATGGGTGTAATTATAGTTCTTTAACACAGTTCCTATCTAACATCTGTTGAAACAAACAGGACACTGGCTATGGATTTCAACAGACTTCTAGTAACAGAAGGACCTGGTGTGCTTCTGAAGAAATCTGTGGTTAGCTTGCTGAACTCTATTGCCTTCCAAGTATTCACTGGGTCTTTTATAACTAACAATTTTGAAATGTCCGTCTGCAGTGTTTCTCTGCTTCTCTGCTTATTGCACTAATATGTACCAAATACTGTAAACTTTGGGATGCTGCAGAGGCATGAATAAATAACTCTAGCATAACAACTGACTGGCCTTGATTATTGACCAGGAGCTGCGTCACTGTTCTGAGCAGAGCAGAACAAGCCCTGTCTCATAAAGGCTATGCAGGAAAGAAGCAATTGGACACCACAAAACTGGGTTTGTCATTGGTTATAGTGCAATAAAACCTTCTGCTGTGGTGTGTGGGGGCTTAGACCCAGTTCTTGTTCAAGGCCATAACAAGGAAAACCTCAGAAGGTGTCTGTGGAATTTGGCTCAGTACTGGAATAAAGAGACAACTGGGAAAAACTGATGGAAAAAAGCAAAAGATACCTAAAAGTGGAAAGAATAATGTGCTGTTGTTCTCACTTTACAGCTGAGGGTCTCAGAGGGTGTTGCAAACACAAATCAGTCCCTTTTAACTTTGTAGGGTAATTGATGGGAGACTTTCCACACCATGCAGCCCAGTGGCCACCGACTGGTGTGGAATTTGGCAAAGGCAAAACTTCCACTCCCTCACTCATGTGAACAGTGGCTATGTCTGTCACTGATGGAAAAGAGTGAGTGATAAAATCTAGAAACCATGACCCAACAGGTTCATTACAGTTCAGATGCTGGGCTTCCTGTGTATGATCTCTGCAATTACTTCATTCACATAAACTTTTTTCTGTTTATGGGTGACGTAGCATGTGGAAGGGTGTTACTGTTAAGCNCAGAGCAGCAGCCTTGACTCAATTTCTGTCCACCGTGAGGCTTTATTCCCTCCCCATGTAATAGGAGGGAAGTCTTTGCTAGCTTGGAAATATCGGTGTCTTGACAGAGTGCCCCCCCTCCCACCTCTTCACCTCTCGTGTGAGGAGAGGCACTTTGAGGCAGGGAGAGTGGCAGGAGTCCTGCAGTGGGGCTGCAAAGTGTCCCACAATTCTGCATTTTGTTAGCACCTCTGAAAACACATGGTGGAAGGATAACTGGTTCTGCAGCTGGAGATGGGCAGAAGATAAGTCCAGGAAAAGGAGGTGTCCACTGGTGTTATTCACTGCTGAAAGCACTGCTGGACTGGTTCTCAGAACTGAGATCAAAACAGGAAAGCCACAGAGAGTAGCTCCATGTATGTTACAGTTTTGCAGTGACAGACACTAACAAAGCCTGAAAAAATTAAGCTGGAAACACATTCTTGACCATGATGCCTTTTCCTGTTCTTAAAATTAAGAGAGCTGAACATAGTTAAGAGGGAAAAGGGTTTTACCTTGGTATTTATTTAAGGATCCTTAGGTGCGCTGAAATGTACATGGAAATCCTCACCAAAGAAAATGGCCACACCTGATGTGATGAGTATACTAATATAAGCCTTGCAAAAATTAGCATATCTATCAAAGATTCCCCAGTGAGGGACTTCAGCGAGACCCCTCCTCGAGGAACCTTCCCCCTGGATGGGCCTGTCTTTGTTTATAGAATGTGTTTTGGAGAGGACCTTGGTGTCTGGGGCTTCCAGAATGTTTGGTCTTTTGGCATAACAGAATATTGGGTCTAAGAGAAGTTATCAAACTTAAAGAATTATAACTATGTGGGCTACAAGCACTAAGAATACATAAAAGCTATATAAGAGAGTGTATAAAAGAAAAAGCAAAAAATCATCATGGCATGAACCAGACTGAGAAGAGCTCCTTTTCAGCAGCTTGTGGCAGAGTTTACTAAACATACTAACACAGCATTTGTAATTCCACTTTCATTCAGTGACAGAAAGTTAGTCTTGTCTGTTTTAACATGTCATGCCTTAACATCAATCTCTAGGTGCCTGTAAGGTGTCCCTTTACGCAGTACCTTCCAGTTCCTAAACATCGGCTTCTTCTACTGCACCAGCTCTGCTGAGCTGTATTTATCTTTACTGGAAATTTATGAGTGGATTACGGCATCCTGCTGAAGGAATCCTTCTCTCCTTCTGTAGGGTCCTGTCTATGCTTGCACTTTTCAGCTTCATCTCTGCAGAGCTGATTTCTCTGTCACACTTTTGCTTCTATATCTGTTTTTACTGGGGTCTTCCAGGTAAGCGGTATTTCCTAAGGATTATTTTCTGAGAGGTCTGACTTGCTTGTTGCCTGTCACATAGTCATGACTGGGCATAGAGAGCAGCCCCCAAGGCTGACCAGGCCGTGCAAAGACCTGGAAAATGGCACTGACATGTGATGTATGGCACTGATGCAGAACACACAGTGCTGACACGCAGCCCTTGCCTCTCTATCCACGAGAGGGGACTGACAGCTCAACTCACACAGCACACGGGGTGCAGATGCCGGTCAGTTTTAGTCCTTAGGTTCATACTGCTCTTGTGCTGGGCAGTTGTGCCTGATGTTTTGTACCAGTTTTGGCTGTACACCTAATGCACTGCATGTGCAATTTTTTTGTTAATTATTTTCTTAAACAAACTTCTATTTCTCAGTGCAGAGGGTGTCATTATCTATTGTCAACAACTCTTGTTTCCTGAAAGTGTGGTGAGATAGTTGGAGCATGGACTGCCTGCACAGCTTCCAGTCAAAGTCTTTGTTTTATCTTCTGACGACAGAGGAGCCCACTGTCTAGCAAGCTGTAAAAGTAACCTTTCTTTTGGGCCACTCAATCTGGCATCAGGACGAAACATTTAGAAATCAGAATTAAAACAAAACAAGCCATCAGATTTTCAAGATAATTTTCTTGGATACTTGACAAGAAGAAATAAACTCAGAAGACTCTTGAACTCTGAATAAGTCAGTTCATCATAGTCACACAAATCAGAGCAAGTAATTTTCATATGTCTGCTACAGCTTTTAATTACAAATTGCTAATTTCAAAAAAATATCCTAATCTCATTACTGACCTGGCCTAGATGGTTCAGACACTTCTATCCCAGTACGCTTATAACCCCACAATCATCTGAAGGAGCTCTTTTTGGATTGATTTATAACATTTCATAATTAATGTGTAACAGATTACAAGTAGGTTTAATTTAATCGTAATTCAGTTCAAGGTGGCACAGGTTTTTTCAAAGCAAGGAACCGCAGAAAGAGGAGCAAAAAAGCCCTTATTAAAAAAACAAAGCACTTATATAATAATAGAATAGGAATTTATATACCTTAGCTACTCACAAAGGCATGTGTTAGATTTAATATATAAGCAATAGAATTTCACAGACTTCATTCTTATGAATTATTAATACATTTTTTGGCAAAAAGCCAGAAACTTTGCGCTATTAACACACTCTTACAACACCTTTATTTCAATTAAAAAAACCAAGCCTCTCTGCAGCCACATAGAAAATTAAGATAAGGATAATTAGAACACTAGCAATACCAGTAAATGCTGTGCGGTGACTCAGCCCTCAAGTGGGCTGTGGCCTTCGAACGCCCATCAAACCCTTGCCATCCAGTGGTGAGAACACCAGGATAAGGACAGCCCAGAGGGCAGATCTGAGGGTGGATCTGAGGTCGGCACCGAAGTTTAGAGTCACCGCCTCCCTCTGGAAAGTTCTCCCCAGTTCGATACCCCACTGGTTCTGTGTTCTAGCTCCCGCCTCCTTATTACCCCCACTGGTTGTTGTTCCTGTTGCTCCACCCCTTCGGTTGTATCCCACTGGCTGTTCCCATTCTCTCCGCCCCTTTCCCTTGAGTATAAAAACCCTGAACCCAGCCATTTTCTGCCTTTCATTCCTGGACCCTCTGGAGTAGTGGGCTTTTTGGAACCCAAAAGACAAAAGACCCCTCTCTTTTCCTTCACCTCAGGGAGACGCGCTCGAGCTTTCCATTGTCAAGCCTGCTCCTACTGACAAGGAGCCAGTGCTGCTGCAGCGCCAGCAGCAGCTGTCCTGCAGTTCTTGCTGTCTGCAGGAAGGACGCTGTGCCCCCATGCTGTGGGCGGCCCGACAGGGTGAAGTAAATGAAAAAATTAAATATTACTTTAATCACACTTAATCACTCCTGTACTAAAATGTAATAGTCATGAGTATTTAATTAACTATTAGTTAACAAGTCCAGAGAAGAGCCACAAAGATGATTAGAGGGATGGGGCACTTCTCCTGTGAAGAAACAGTGAGAGAATTGAGATTATTCATCACAGAGAAGAGAAGGCTTTGGGGTTGCCTAATTGCCGCCTTCCAGTACCTGAATGGAGCCTACAAGAAAGATGGGGAGGGACCTGTTGCAAGAACATGTAGTGACGTGACAAGGAGGAGTGGCTTCAGAGAGAGTAGGTTTAGATGAGATGTTAGGAAGAAATCCTTTACTCAGAGGATAGTGAGACACTGGAACCGGTTGCCCAGAAATTGTGGTTGCCCTATCTCTGGAATTCTTCAAGGGCAGGTTGGGTGGGCCTTTAAGCAGCTTGATCTAGTGGAAGGTGTCCCTGTCCGTGGCAGAGGGTTTGGAACAGATGATACTTCAGGTCCCTTCCAACACAAATGATTCTATGATTTCCATTTTAATGGAAAAATGGTACATGCTTGTTGGTTTAGGTTATCTTGAGACAATGTAGAGGATGTTACTTATTAGGATGCGCTGGTCAGTCTGTCTCAAGCTTTTACAACTAAAACTGTAACAGACATTCTTTCAGCCCAGAAAGAATACCTTAAAATTGATTCCAGAAAAAAGCAGATGCATGAAAATAGGGTGGACTTTGGACTAGTATGTGTGTAAAACCTGTGACATATTCAAATGTCAATGGACTGCATTGACAGTGATGAAGATTTCACTGGTTAAAATCTTGGGCATGCACATCCATTGCCAAAGGCCACAGTCCTATCTGGATACTGGTCTTAGCAGAGTTCAAGTAACAAATATTCTCTCTGAGCTCACAATTATTCTCAGAACTGGTGCTTTTGGGCATGCTAACGGAGGACTGTGGAGAAACTTGGACTGTGGAGAAACTTGCACTACTCCCTGTCACTGGCAGTTGTGAGAGGCCCTATCTTTCAATGTGGTCCAGCCAGACCTTGTCAACAAATTCCTGCTGTGTACAATCCACATCATAATGAAAAGAAAAATGTGGAGGCAGCAATTATACCTGCAGCATCAAAGATATTGCACTGACAGAGACAGAAGACAAATTTTCTGATACTAATGCAATATTTCTTTCTGCAGTATTCCAGGGGATGGGTTCTAAGCTTGTTTCCTTGGTGTGGCTCTATAATAAAATGTAGGTAGGTGAGAATATGAGTGCTCTGAAAAGGGTGGTACAGGGGGCTGTGGTGCTCATGATTCTAGGTACATCAACTTCAGAGGTTGCCACATCCACAGTGGAGTGGAGAGTTTGTCCTCTTCCAGGAGTAGAAATGGGTGGTTGCAGTTAACTTGCCCTGTGAAGTGAGACTCTGCTGCAGCAACAATCGGCCAGGCAGTGCCACAGTGAGATTTGACAGGGACTGTGCATCAGAGCCCTGAATTATTAAAAAACACCTTACTTTCTAACTTTCTTACTTTCTATTCTGTCTTGTGAACAAAGGTGTTTATTTCATCCAGTGGTCTTGGCCTCACTGAGCAGAAATATTGAGAGTACCTGCCCGAGGGGAGAGCACTGCTGGTGGTAAGAAAACACAAAAGCTAGACTGAGTTCTAAAGTGATATTTAAATTGTTTTTCTTCCAGGCCTCTTTCCCTCCCCTTGTTTTTCCTGCACCCAGTTACTGAAGTCAGGCTCACAGTGATGGTCACCCATTTTGACACTCATATTTGGGACACCAGTTTCCAGAAGGGTTTGTTATTCCACCAGCAGTGCTGGGTTGGGTTTTTCCCTCCTCATGATGCTTGGTTGCAGCTTAACCATCCTGGGAAGCATCTGCCCAGACAAACACTTCTGGTGACTTTGAAAGGGTTTCCATCTGCACAGTCAGTGGTTTCCAAGTCCTGTTTGAGGCACTTATCTTACGCAATAGACAAACAAAACCCCCTTTTCCCTTTATGCTGATTGTAGAAAATGGATTTTTGTTTTTACATCCAATGGTTTATAAATGAAAAAACCAAACATTTCTTGTTTTATAAAACAGGAAAAGCCACTATAGCCAGCACTGAAGGTACTTTGCCCAGTTCTGGCTCAAGTGGACTCATGGAATCCACATGAGGGAACATCTTGTACACCACAGCTTTGGGGGTTGTTTCCTATTGTCAACAACTATCTGCAGCTGACCTTCCTCTGTGTTCTCTTTGCAGCTTCTTTACAGTCGGGGTGAGACACTTACCCAGCACCCAGCCAGAATTTATAGTCCAAAACATTACAGGCCAACCCCTGGCACAGGGAGGAGGATCCATAATAAAGTGCGGGGTCCAATCAGAACATAGGATTGAGTAGCAGCTAACTGGTTTTAAATAAATAATCTGAGAAAGTGCATCTGATTGTGAGCTATTTCAGAAATTTTTCTTGCTTGAAAAGCTTATTCTATCATGGTCAGGAAACATCTGCAATTACCCGTGTTCAGTCTATGACAATTCAGAAGATAAAGTAAAGGAGAAGAATAATACGCCGTTATGGAGAAATCACATATTCAGTCTGTCATATTCACAAATTGGAAAGATAGCTCCAGCTTTGTATATTTCACTCAAACTTTTTTTTTCCCAGGTAGCTTTCTTAAAGAATAAATCTTATGGGCATTTGAATAAATGACTAAAAATTACCATAAAGTTTTGATCACTTAACTAAGGTTGATCAATGAATAAAATAAAAAAACCAAGACTACTTGTGCATTATATTTTATTCTCTCATGTATGCTGAGTGTATATAAGTGCATATAAATTTTCACATTTGTGAGTAAAAACACAAGGTTGTGTTCTGCACTTGTAATATTGCTTAGTTATTACACCTCTAATAGCAATATATTAAGAAAGCTGAAAATAATGAAATACAAGCTAAAATAGATTGGGAAGTGATTAGGCTCTTTGTAGGTTTATAGCTTATACTTTTAAGCTATCTAGCAGTTTTTTTGCTTAATGAGACCAAATTTGTCACAGGCAATTCGCAGCTGTTATGCCTCATTGCTTTCTAGTTAGAGCTTGTTTGCAAACATTCCTTTCTGTATTTTGAGTAAAAAACACACAGCAGGGATCATAAAACATTGAAACTATCATGTGAATTCCTGGCCCTGCTGACATGAGTGACATAGCCCTTAAGTCACTGGGGTCAGCATTCACCCACAATATGTGTGCCCCAGGGAAAGAAAAAAATTAATATTTGAAAACACAGCCATATGATTAATGGGGCAGAGAACAAAGGATTTAGGGAGCATGTGTATGAAAAGCCTCTTGCCACACTGGGGAAACAAATGGTCCTGTGTTAGGTCCCTCCAACTGCATTGTTCTTGGAGACCCTGACTGGTGTCTCTTTTCATGGAAGCCAAGATACTGATTCAGTTTTTGTCCAAACCTGTTCAGTGAAGTAGGTACCAACTGCATATACCAAGAGATGCCTGAGGACCAGCCACCTAAATTCTCCTTTAACAAGATTGTGCTCCAGTTAATCCAAACTCTCAGAGGCTTCAGCTGGGATAGATGGATGGAGTGTGAGGACTGTGAACAAGAGAAAGCAATAAAGATGGAATGAAGAGATATAGCCTACTGCACTCCTATTTTTGGGGTGCTTTTTGTGTGTGGCATAAGTAAACTTGCATATAGATCAGAGAGAGAGCACAGTATAGTACAGGAGAAAAACAGTATAATGAGGGCTAAGGCTGAACCAGAGAGATTGTGTAGCAGAGAGAAGTAGGAATAAAACAGTCACTCATCCCAAGGAAAACAAGTATATGCAACACTGGAAAAATCTGAAAAATAGCTCCCATGGGTGTCCTGACTCCTTTCAGGCCTTGTCTGTCTCTTCCCTGAAGTTGAATGACTTAGGAAATGCAGCAGTCCTCTTCTGGTCTTTCTGGGATTACCTAGTAATTCTGGCAAACCTTTATACTTCAAAGATGAATACTTATGAAAGGGAGAGATTTCTTCTTAAAGAAAGATGGTGATCAGAATAAGTTTGATAAGCTTTCTCATCTAGGTTAATTAGTTCAAATGGATCTTTCTCTGCCAGTGGAAATCATCCTGGCTATATTGCAAAGAATACATGGAAGTATTAGCTCATGAGGACACCTAACCCTAACTTAAACAACTCAACATTTCACACATATGACTACAGATTTGCTTGTTAGCAACACATGGAGCACAAGAAGATAACAAGCTTTTAACAGGCTTGTCATTCATTACAGGAAATAGCTACTTAGTCAAGTCTAAACTATATATAAAGCATGGCTAAAACATTTGCAGAAATGTTGTAAGACAATAGCACTGCTTAATTGCAACAAAAGACATGTTTTAGTACAGAAAAGTAGAAATCACATTAATACTTATGATATGGTTCTATTTCCTTTAGGGTCTATAAAGTTATCAACTTTTTTACCTTAAAAAGCAGGGATAAAGATCAACTTGAGTTGCAAGCAAAAGGATACTCCCCACCAATCCTAAAATATCTGATTCTAATATCTATACCCAGGAATTGAAAATCAAATGGTGCACTCTGAGATTCTGCACAGGTACCAAGAACAAACATTTCTTCAATGGGAATTTGGCTTAGTTATCACGGACTGGTAGAGTCAGAGTACAATTACCATTTGGATTGCATAGAGAAAGGATAAAATCCATACAGTATTTGTAATTTTACTGACTGCTGAGTTATTGTTTACATCCTGAAAAAACTGACGAAAACGCTTTTTCAAGTCTAATGTATTTTATTCTAGTTCTGCAGGGAACTGCTGAGACCAGAGGCTTCCTGACGATGGAGAAGTGAGTGTGTGTTCCTACATCAATTTACTATGTCAAACAGGGAGGAGCAAAATAGTTACATTATCTCAGCATTAAAACTGTTTACCAAATTTACTGTTTACCTGACCATCAATGCAGAACATGCAAAGAACCATCATTCATATCTTAGGTTTTTTTTTTTTAATTGATAAAGAAACAGAATATTTGAAGATCAGTCCTAAAAAGATGTTTTTCTATATGGAAAGGTTTTATTTCTTCCTAGGTGTACATATGACTTACCTGGGTTGATTTAGATTCCTAGAAACAAGAAGTGTCACAAGAGAAAGAGCTCCTGAGTAAACTGTTGATAAGGTGGGTGTGTGTGAAGGCAGTGCTTTGGGCTGTGAGTAATCAGTCATTGTATTCAGAGAAGCAAATTTTCTGAAGTATAGAAAGTGTATGTGACTTTCTTGTACTCTTCAGAAATTCCCTGGTAAAAATCTTGGAGGTCTTGGGCACTGAACACCTCTCTTCCTCTGGAAATGTAGATGACTTGAAAGTATTAAAAAAAAGTTTTCAGCGTAACAGAGTCACAACATATTTTTTCATCATGTTTTGCCATTTAGATCAGCTACCTACTTATTGTGTGTGACAAACTCAGACTTGCCCAGCATGGAAAGAATTGACCCTTGCTGCCGTGTAGTAGAACTTCTACGCCACTCTGTGATTTTTTTGCCTCTTGAACACCTTCTCCAAACACAGAAGAATGATTTGAGTTGATTCATAACTGAATTCGTAGAAAGCCAGTGATTTCTGCTCTGCAGATTATCACGGTAATTGTAAAATCACTGGGAATACCCGTTCTGTGAAGAGGTGACGTAGGGCAGAGGTCCTGCAATCAGAGCCAGCCATGACTGGAGCCTGTGGAGGAACAGGACAGAGCCACATGGGCTCAGTAAGCAGCACAGACCTGACAGGGCACAGCTCTATTTCAATGGCAAACTCAGAGAAGAAATCATGTGCAGTAGGTTTGGCTAGCAGCTCCCAGGCTGGACATGCCACATATTTGCACATGGACATGTGGGCAAGTGTATTTTTGCTGTGCTCCAAAGAAGCTGTGGCTCTCATTCCTGAGGCTCTCTGCAGGTAACCCACCATATCCAGTCATTTCTGCAGCAGCTCCTGCAGTTTGTGCCTACCCAGTTCTCTGCATAGCACCTGGTCTGCCTGGAGAAAGCATGTAAACATCTCTTGCCTTCAGCAAGTAGGAAATGTCCCAAAGCATCTATTTTTACCAGAGTGAAGTTGAGTTGCTATGTTACAGCTGAAACAAAGAGTAATTAGCAATTCATTGAAAAGATACAAGAAAAGAAATCATACAAAAGGGAGTCCTTGCTGCTATCTCACTTTCCTGATTCTTATCTCTTACTTCCTATTTCTGGCTTTTCATTTTGGACTTTGCAGCTCAGCTTCCTTTCGGTGTTTCCCTTTGAATTTTTGCTTCTCATATAGCATTGTGCTTACGGCATTTTGTAAAGGAAGCCTGGGAAAAGGTTGGATTGTTCAGGAATGTGTGGTAACATATTTTTAGTTTAGGGACTGTCTTTTGGAAATGAGCAGCAAGGGTCATGCATTAAACATTTGCCTATGTTTAAAAAGATGTTAGTGCTTCCTTCTTATCCTGACTTCATGACTTCAAAAGACTGGATAGCAGCAGTACATCACCAGAACATTTAAGTTCAGAAGAGTGGAGGTGAATGTTTCTCTGTCTAAAGAGTAAAATGAACGAAGCCTATTAACCTAGTGAATAGACTGTGCCCGTGTATCAGCACAGAATAATCATGTATCATGAAGTTTGCCATTTTGTGGGGATTTTTAACTGGTGGGGTCAGACTTTTCAGAGGGCATAAGTAAAACCTCAAGACCATCTCACAGGCTGCTTTGGCTTGAGAAATAGATTATTTACAAAAGAACTAGAAAATGGTTCTCAGAAGTTTTCAGCTGGAAACTGATATTATCCTGCAAAGCATGGAACCCAAGGGTTGAAACCTTTTCTGCTTCTAGAAGGAGTGCCAAACATTATATATGGTGATGTAATTATGATGTAGGCTGGCAAAAAGACAATTTATGCTGTAAATTTGGGAAAAAAAATAGCTCTGATCTGGTTGAGGTCTTCCACCTTTGAAATATATTTACACCACAAGTTAAATAACGGTGGCAAATTTTCTGCTGTTGATATCTGAGGAAGCTTCACTAATTCCCTTTGCATCAATTTCATGGAAGACCTTAGTTCACAGTTTTACAGATTAAGCTTTTCACTGGAAAGGAAAGCTTAATGGATTTAACAGGTAAAACAACAGAGAAATATTAAAACCAAAGAGAGTGACATCAGATTTATTTCACTATTTAATCAGTAGACAGCGTGGAAGATCATAGTATCCTTACTGCCTCCATGATATTCATGCATAAACCAGACATCTATCTGTTCATATTGTTTTCTCCCATTACATGTATTTTTTAATCCTTTGTAATAATTTACTTTGGCTTCTAGCTCCAAGCATAGAATACAGTTTCCATCTTATTCCAAATAATATTGGCTAGTTCCTAGGGGAGTGTGCTGGTTCCTTTTACGATTTCTTTTCCTCACCACATCTGTGTGTAATTTTTTTATTTATCATCTCTCTAGGACATTTTTCCTGTGAGAAACCCAAATGTGAAATGTAGCCCTTTCTGATGTTATTTGGTGTTTTAGACAAGGAGCATTTCCAATAAATATTTACAGAATAGGATTTTACCAGCTGGTGGTTACTACCAGGCATAAATGTCTAAGTATACGTGTGGATGGGTCTGCACACTCATCTGTTATCTCCTTTGAGTGAGCAAGCAGGCATGAGTTTGAAGTGCAGGTGTTAATTAACTTAAGGGTGAGCTGAGGGACTGCCCAGTGGGGTTTACACTGGCTCCTCCGTCCCACTGGTTACAGTGTGACCTATTAATACAAACCAATGTCAGTTTTAGTTGATGCTATGCCAGAAGACATGGGCAGTGGTTTACATTATTCTGCTGACCTTAGAACTGTGGAAGAAATACTGAGTTGTTGGTTTTTTTTGAAACAGGCTTTTGCCACGTTTTAGTTGTGATGGGGTCAGTGGTAGGACACCAATTTCTGATTGATCTGCTCAGTATAACCTTAAACTTGTGTTCCTCCTCTGGCTTTAGGTGCAATCTTTATTTCCATCTTTGAAGTACTCCTTTCACTTCTTAGAGGCTAGTTGCTTTGTATTTTGAAGATGAAGTTGTCTACTACTGCTAATTGCTGTCAGCTCATACTTACCGGTAGTATTTCCTTGGTTTATATGAGACCTCAATCTAACATTTTAATTTTTTACATTTTAAATTCATTAATTTGTCCAAGAATATATGTGAAACCAGGCACAAGCTTGTGCATGTAAACATCTGCCAACAGACAACCGTGATTAGAAGAACTATGTTCCAAGTAATTATATACTGTGTAAGATGAATATCTGCAAATGTTTTCCCGAGTATAGTCTCTCTTTGACAAGTGTTAAACATACTAGGCCATACTCCCCTCCCCTGCCCTCCCCTCCCCTCCCCTGGTTCTTACACCCACATATACCAGAAGTATATGAGCAACTTACCAAAATACAATGTACAGCATGTTGGGTTTCCCCATCTTCATCACAAGACAGAAGAATTAAGCATTTTGGTTTTGTATTTATCAATTCACATTTGCATTCATGAAGAAAAGGCTTCCCATCTCTCCTGTATTTCTAGCCTAGTCCTTCATTTTATTTGGCAGCCTACTGGCAGTGTCCTTAGCCCACTTGAGACACAGGATTCCCAAGTGACAAGCTGGTCACACAGTTCAGTTTGCTTTGGTTCCCACTGACTTCACTGGCAACAGCTTTTGGTATTCAGAGGTTTATTTATGACTAACCTTATTCCTTTTTTCCTTTCCTGTAGATTATTTTTTAGTGCAGAAATTTTCATTTCTCTAGTGGCTCATCAGTTTCACTGGACTCCACTTGTTTGCTGTTTCTTGTCAAGGCTCTGGCAGGATAAATAAAGTCTAATAGGGGAGACAGGGGAAACTGAGATTTGTTTTCTGTTTATTTACATTGATTTCATTCAAGAGCAACATCAAAGCATCCCATAGAGTTTGTCACAATAGAAGTGGTGTAAAGGAGAGAAGAATCAGTCCCCTGGATCTATGTTAAGGCTGTGCAGACAGTATTGATGATAGATGGGGATTTCCCCTTTGGTTGTGAAGCTGAGGCAGCTCATTGCTCATTCTCCTGAACTTCCTTTGGAAGATCCCACAAAATGATGGGTTTTGTCTGACTGGTTTTCAGTTCTAGCAGTAATCTTTGAGTGAAATGTTTAATTCACTTAAATACTGATTAAAAAGTACTATTTCAATGCAGGCAGAAAAAACTACTGAAAAATCTGAGCTTGGCTATTAAATGACATGATCTCATTTAATTCTTCAAAAAAACCGTCCACATCCCCTAAAAGAGTATGGCAAGGATTTATTCTGTCAAGGATTATTCTTTCAGCAGTAAGATGATTCAGTGTGATTTTCTTCTGGCCGTACAAGCTGTGATAGCAAGGCAGAGCTCTCCTGTCAGCAGTGTGCCCAGCATCAGAGTGATCCCTGTCCTGCAGGAAGGTATGCAACCTCCTCGGGGTTGCTTGTTTTTTTACTTTTTTTTTACTCTTGGCAGACGTCCTTGAGCATTTGAAACGGATGTGAGAGAGTTTTTAGTCCTCATGCAAAACAACCAACTAAACATAACAGATTACATCAGCTCAGGCTTTTCAATTCCTGGATGGCAGCAGAGTGCTAATCCAACCTTCATCCTGGATTTCATAAACTGAAACAAGGGAGGCTGGCAGGAGCAGCGCTGCCGGATTGAGGAAGCTGACGACGGTGCAACATGTGGGCAACACACTGTATAAAACTCATAAACTTGTAGGCTGATGTGTGCAGCTACCACTTTGGATTCTTTACCGCTGCTTCCCTCGGCAAGAGGCACCAGCAGGCTGAGCACTGAGACCTGCTCTCTGGGATGGAGCACTTACCTCTGCAAGACATGAAGGGCTTCCTGTTCCTCACACTCCTCCTGATGCCCGTGCACGCTGGAGCTGCTTGGAGCGCGAAATACGCAGTGGATTGCCCCGATCCCTGTGACAGTAACACGTGCAAAAGCACGGCGCGCTGTAAGCGAACGGTGCTGGATGACTGTGGCTGCTGCAGAGTGTGTGCAGCTGCTCTGGGGGAGACTTGCTATCGTACAGTCTCGGGTATGGATGGTGTCAAGTGTGGTCCTGGGCTGAAGTGCCAGTTTTACACTGAGGAGGATGACTTTGGTGATGAATTTGGTATCTGCAAAGGTAATGATATTCACTTTGTATGCACCCACTGTGGCAATTTGAAGCGACATACATGCAGAGTTTGTCTCCTGTTTGAAAGGTCTAAAATGGGATTTTTCCAGCTCAGCCCTTAGCCAAGAAAAAAGGGAAAAAATACCTGCTGTCATTAGAAGGCATTGCATGTAGTGGGGCAGAGTTATCAATGTGACAATATTATTTACACCTGGGGACGTGTGTGAGGAAATACAGATAGGGTGTGCTTTGAGATGAGATTTTTGACTGGGGCTTGAGAGACCCAGGCACTAGTCCTGTTCTTTCAGTTGATTTGGTGGGTGGCTTTCTATAAATTATAAAGACTTTAATCCTGCAAGTCCAACCTTGTCACAGGGTCCGTCACTGCTGCACACTCCTGGGGGTGATTCTCCCTCTGGCACTGCCGGCTGCCTGCCTGGGGACCAGGTGCTCACTCTGAGGGATGGAGAAAGCTGCACTGCCAGAGTGCCTAGAGACTTCGTCCTATTTAATTTAGTCCTGCCTTTGAGGTGCTCAGGTATCTCAGGGATGTGTTCATGGGAGGCAAACAGAAACCCTCCTGCCTGAAAGATGGCAATAACAGAACAGAAGCTGACTGTGAGATGAGCAGCCAGGCACTGCTTTCAGTTTATTCCATGTGTGTTTCATGCTGATTTCTTTAATCAGAGGCTATAGTGGCATTTCTCATTTAGGAGCTATTCTCAATCCATGTAAACAGGGAGAGTTTAAAAGGTGAGAAGGTATTATATTTGTAAGAAGTAGGTTGAATATTTTGAAAAATAAACTTTTTAAAAAGGAGTTTGCAAAGCATGAATGCAGTGGATTTTCCTGTGTTTGTGTACCACTTCAGTAAGTAGATACAGATAAGCCTTAGAATAACTTCCTTAAAAGTGGGAATGTCTTGGCAGTTAAATATCGGGAGTATTAATAGACTCAGTTAAAGTAATGGCTTAGGACCAGACGCTGCAGAAAATACCTGGGCTGATTCACATACAGCACACAGTTATTTACCTTATTAAAAAAACCTTATGTGCATGGTTGAGTGTGAAACCCAATATAGTACTTTTACTGCAAAAGAGTAGAACTTACACATAAAGATTGTATCTTTGGTGCACCCACCAGAGGAGTATTTTCCTGAGATAATTGAGTGATCTTCAGTTTATTAAAAATTACCACCATGCAAGATACTGACTATAATTCTACCAACAATTCTTTTGAATCAGTGTGTACTTTTCACTTTCCTTATAGGAGTTTCTTTGCAATGGTACACTTTGGGAAAAAAGGAATGTTATGGGACATGAGATCTGAATCCCCATAGCTGAATCTTGGATGCTCTGTCGAAAATGCAAAGTAAAGTGTTTGGGTTTTTTTTCCAATCAGTCAGTGGAAAAACTCCTCTTAATCTCAGTAAAGCTATATATTGACTTAGAATTGTAAATTGGTGTTTAAAGCTTCTATTACCCATATATTTATTTCCACTAAATATTATAGATGTAATTTTGAATTATTTTTCTTTCTTCATCTCAGCTCTGAGATAGCTCTGAGATAGCTCTCTGGGGTCAGATATTGTTATTTTATATATCCATTTACAGCTATGATTCCAGGTCACTCACTCATTTTAATAACTTCCATGTTTGTAATAACTGACAGAGGCAGGATGGCTAAATTCTCTCTGGCTTCCTGTTACCAATTTACTTTGAAGTTCTGGAAAAATGATCTGAACTCTGTGTTCTTCAATTTTTTATTTCTAGAATGGGCCGTATATGTTCCAGAACAGTTTTGTGGGATACTTTTATTATCAGAAGGGTGCATCATATTATTATCAATAGCAATGTCATCATGCTGGAAATAAACTATTTTTTTGGTGCCCTTGCTTCCATTAAGCCACTGGGAGCCATCAGCAATTTATTTAGGAGCAGGACCCTATGGAACAAAAACCTTCTAAAAGAAAAATTGACTCAGATCTCAGTTTCATGAAATCTGAAGAGCGCATCAATACCAGGATTATTCCACACAGAGCCAAGTCTGAGCTTTGGGCTCAGACTTGTTTCTATGCTGTTGAGCACGGGTTTGCATTCCATCTCTCCGGGCTGAGCACCTGCAGGAGGCAGATTGATGCTCCATGTAGTGTGTGCTCTTTGCTTGTCTCCCAGGGAGGATGTGCACGTAAGAACTGTTTCACTTGAGTGGGGTTTTGTTTTTGTTTTATGTGGACAAGCAGCAGATCAAGGAGTGTCCTTCTGAGGATGGGGAGTGTGGTGAGGCCTTGGAAGATTCTCCATCCTGGAGTGACTCGCTGTGTAGTCCCTGTCACGGAACTGGCTGATCTTCTAGGGCTTTTCATTTGTAAGAGCATATCCATTTTATACACAGAGAATTGTGAAATGTTGGCTACACTATAGTGCATTAGCTTGATTTTCATATTGCCTAGGCTATATGGCAAAGCTAAAAGTTTGCATTCATTCAAGAGGAGACTGGACAAACTGAAAAGGATAATTCTCTTCTGGGGTGTTACAGGCACAGAAACTATGTCTGGATCAGGATGCACCATAGCTGAAAAGGGGAGACAAAATGAGGAGGGCAGTATCATTTGTGCTTACTACGGTCACCTTTCCTAAGTGTTTTGTGGAAGCCTGGGCTAGATGGTTCCTTGGTCCAGCCCTGAAGAGTAGTTCATCTGCCCTTAGGAGGTGATCAGAAACTCTCCAGACCTTGCCATTTAAGGTGACCATGTACTGTGAGTTGGAAGGGACAGTCTGAACATAAAGGCCTTTCTCCTGGGATATCTCAAACCTCTCCTGGGAAAGATCACCTGTCTGAGCATTTGGAAAGGGTGTGTTAGACATGGATCTTCCCAGTCTCCATCTCTTTAGTAATGGTTTTGAGAAGGTATCCTGTTCAACAGCAAGGCAAGAGGAAGACAAGGGCTGTAGCCCCTAGCTTAAACCCTCTGGGAAGTTATATGATCCAGCATGTGATATGTGTCAGCTAAGGGATAGGGCAAATCTCCTGCACCTGATTAAATTTTCTTTGCAAAACATTTGGTCCCATCCTAGCATCTGCTCTTTGGTGCTCCTCCACAAGCTTGCTCAAGGATGTGAGGTTTGAATTAGGGCATTATGTGACCAGATCTAGTACAACCAGGGAGTTGCCTTAGTGCCAGAGATCCCTTCAGGGCGTACTCACCATTTAGGCTGGAGATGCAGGTGACGTGTCTGCCATGGGAAGGCAGAACTTTGCTGTCTGAAAAGGTGTTGGGTGGGAGGCTACTCCCCAGGACCCAGTAGCATCTGCAGGTGGAGGGTGAGTTTGCTGGATAGCTCCTCAAGGTCGGGCTGCATCCTCCACCCAGGCTGCTGGCCCTGACCACAGCAGCCCTGCACCAGCATCAGGTTGCGGATCTAAGTCACAACAGTCATGAAAGTCAGATAATACCATAGTGAATCACACAGTGAATTCAAGGAATTTCTGCAGTCGTCATCTTTTCTAAATTCAATGCTAGTCCTTTAATTAAATCTTCTGTGATTGCATACTTACAAATTCATATTGCCTTTAACGAAGGCAATTTAATCTAAGAGTGCATTTAAATCTAAGAGTGTTTCAGAGAAGGATTACCAGTAGCACACTGTAAATAAATTACAGGAAATGAAATCAGGTATGTAATATGTATCAAGGTTTGTTAATACTGGAAAATACTTGTAAAAAGCAGTCAGCATGCTGAAATCCTGTAGCTAAGGTCTAGCTGACCTCCATTCAGAGGTTTTCCACTTTCAAGCAGACCAGCTATTCAGACAGCAGCTGACTTGGGTGACTGATAACTGCTTTGCTATATTTTTTTTTCCCAGAGTGTCCTTACGGTACCTACGGAATGGAATGCAGGAAAACCTGCAACTGTCCCTCTGGCATCTGTGACAGAGTAACAGGGAAGTGTTTGAAGTTCCCGTTTTTTCAGCTGTCTGCTTCAAAGCCTCCAAATCGACGAAAAATATCTTCACACACAGGTAAGATTTTGCGGGACAGTTGATTTTAGCAGAAAACACCTTGCACATGATCTACTACCACTCTGTGTGTGTAAGTGATGGTACTTGGGTGGAGCTGTGCAAACCAGTAACAACACAAGGCAGGTTTATTTTTCTTACTGACAGCTCCCTTAACGTGGGGCAAGGAATTAGGTGAGCTGTGACATATGGTAAAGACATTTCAAAATACTTTGCCTCTGTTGCATGTGCTGGCAGTACATCACCTGTGCAAAGGGAGGCTGTGCTAGGGTTTGCATCAGTCAGTTCAGGATTTCACTACATTGCTACTATTTCACTACTATTTACTACTGTTAGCTATTACATAGTAAAAACAACATTTTTTTCCCCCATGAGGAGAGAGCTTTGTATGTTTTTAGTTGTCAGTGAATTGTTTTATCAAATGTTTTATTGTAGTCATTTGTCACAGTGTCTCTGGAAGAAGTTCTTTCCTTTACGTTTATGTCTGAAGCTTGTAATAGATCTGTCCAGAACTAAAAGAAAAAGAAGAAGAAAAGAAAAGGTGTGTGAGAAACTGGGATGTTTTTGATGCACCAAGGAAAGATCCCTGAAGTTTTTAGAGGTGGGATTAAAAATTTTCCCCTTTTTTCCCACCTGAGGTATATTTGATTGAATGATGTTTACTCTAAATATAAAAACAAACCAAAATAAATAAAAATGTGTAGAAGTGAAAAAAACCCCAAACAACAAACCAGAGATTTAATCCTAGGCCTACTGGGAGCTTTTATAGGGTTTCACCTAAAGGTCTTTGGATTTTATTTCCTCTCCAACTGCACTTTGTGTGCAATTTTTTATTTTCTCCTGTTGTATTAAGCTATATGGAGTTTGCTGTCTTAACACAAGACTTATCTTTCTCCCATTCTCTGTTTAGAGAAAGTTACATCGAAGCAAAATTCTTCAGCTTATGCTTATGTCACATTTAAAATGATCTCAAAAAAAGCCTCTTACAAGATTGATCAGCCTTGATATCTTCGTACTTTTCTACACGATTGTGCTGTTTTGCCTTTCCTTGTTCTATTTATTACTGAGGGTGCCACAATAATGAGGGTGCTTGCTTTATTCTGTATCTAGCTTATACTCCAAATCTTCCTAGATGGTCTATTTTCATTAGTTCCTCCTCCCCTTTCCTCTTCCCCACTTGCCTTTGGTCCCAAAGATGCTGATGCCTCAATGTTTAACTGCTTTATCCCAGCCGGGATGAGATACTCACCTCATGGAAACAAACAGTGTTTTTTACCATTGCAAAAGTTTCCCAATGATTTCTGTCCTCAGAGGTCCATCACTGTTAGCAGATCAGGGACACCACAAGTAGTACTCCATGGGGTCACACAGGGTTTCATTTAAAAGTGGTCTTCAGAAGTAGCTATAGCACCTAAGTGATACTCAGTGAATTAAACCAGCTGTAAATACTTCTGTATTTTAAGCAGACAAGTTTCTGACCCATGTGTTTTATAAAGACCACTATGCCTACATATACCCTAGCAAACTTCAAGGTGTCAGAGTGTGGTCCTGTACATTGCAGTTTGACTCCTTGCATGGTCAAACAGCAGGGCAGTGGACAACACGCTTTGTCCCAGGCCAGCTAGCTGTGCCAAACAACCTCAGTCACAGCTCAGGAATCGGCCTCAGCCAGAGACTGTTTCCAGCTGACAAACTGAATATCCTTTACCTATTTTTGGAGAGTAAGAGAGTTCAGTGGCATGCACCAGGCTATTCCATGCCAGCTGGCCTCAGTCAGAGAATAGGTGCAGGGGAGTTTAATTTACGGCTGTAGTTATTGAGGATGTGTTGCTTGGGCCTGTGTCACACTGGAGTGAGTGTTACAGTCAGAACTGGAAACTGAAGTCAAATCATCAGCCTTATGCTTAAACTGTTAGAAAACAGATATGACTTAATTTGGTAGAAATTTTACAGCTAGGTAAATGGAGGTAATTTAGTGAGTTTCCTGCAAACTTGTCAGTTAAGGATTTTCCGAAGCGTTCCTAAAACCAGGGATATTGCTGCAGGACAATATTTTACAGCTCTCATATTCATGAAATCCATCTTTATTTTTGTGGTTTTTTTCAGACAATGACATGGCATCAGGGGATGGAAATTCTGTAAAAGAGGAATTCGTTAAAGAGAAAGTTATTCGCTCTCCAGTAATGAAATGGCTAAATCCTCGCTGATATTTACTTACACTTGTAAGACTTTCAAGTGAATGCATTTCTCACAGATTATTGAATATGCAACAACACACTTTAAGAACAAAGTAGATCTATAACGTATGAAAATGTAATCTCTGAGGGTCAAATGTGACCAGTTTTTAATGAGAAAAATGTTTACTTAAAAATAGACTGTACAGTGTATATGACTTTTGATACTTGTTTTGATAAGTATTTGAACAGAGAAATGTATTGTGGCTTTTTGAATGTATAGTAATACTGAAAACCCAACATGATCATTTAAATAATGCCAGAGGCTGACTCTTGCAGTCTGGGGCTGGGAAAGCTCTCACTGAATGAAGGGGACAGTTTAGGTGAGTGATACTATTGATGTGGAATCATCGTGAAAGAAACACACATAAACAACACCTCTGATGAAAGGAACACCCTTGAATCTCGGTAACAATAATAACAGAAGCACAACAATGTACATTAAATAAACCAACATTAGCGTTAACAATTTTCTAGTTTTTGGAAGTTTGGTGACAATTCCTCAGAGATAAATATGCCTTTCTTCAGTGAGAAAACACCCAGCATTTCAGTTTATACATTATGAATAACTTAGGCAAGACACTGCAGACATATATTGTATTTAGGTGGATTTCTAAAGTTAAATTTTGTACAGAGAAACAGCAGATTGGTAAATTCTACCGATTTGTAGAAGGGGATCTGAAAAAAAAGAAGCTGCTTACCATTATTTAAATATATATATGTTTCTATAAACCAGCTAGTTGGTGTCATTAAGGCGACATCTGCATTTCTTTGGGAAGAGTGGTGAGAGGCCAGCAAAGGAACCTTCATATTTTCTATCTGCACTGCTGGCTATGGCCCAGATGTGACTCACAAGGAGTTTATTTTATCCAGGGTAGGGAAGACTTCGACCCTCAGCAAGTGATAGTGCAGCCACAGACTACAGTATTTTGGTACCCAGTCCTTTGTTTATCAATTACATGAGCAAGTGGTCCCGTTCCAGCCAGGAGAAAAATTTATATGTGTTAGAGTATTGCAGGAATGGTCAGTCCCTCATTCAGTCTAAGCTGGATGAAATGTGTAAATCAAAAATCAAGACTGAGATGGGTTTGCTAATGTGTCTGGAAACAACCAGGTTCACAGATAATGAACACTGACGTCACTGGGTCAGAGCAAACCTGGATTCCATGAGTTTAGGAACTGCTTTGTAACACAGAGCACTCTCACTGGAAGTGTGGCTTGATTTTGATATTTCCTTTGAAATCCATGTGAGCTTTGACAATGACTTCAGTGAAAGAAGGAACACAGAGTACAGTAGACAGAGTTTAGTTCAGGATCTGAAAGCATACTTTTTAAAACTATGAACAACAGAAACTCTAATGCCCTTAAAGAGATCCAAAGTCAACATCTGTGGAAGCAGGTTGCTTTCACCAGGGAAAGCAGACATGAATCATGCTGATCTGCAACAAGAGGATGATGACAGCAGTAGACATCCAAATGTCAGGATGAAAATGCTGTTTCTCTTGCCGTGATTATTGGAGACATATCAACATAAATCTCAAACCAGCATAATACCACATTTTAACCTGTATTGAATGTTAGGGTCTAAGGCGGAACAATGTTATCTTGGGCTATTTACAAGCAAGTGTATTGATTCTAATCTACTGATATAAAAAGTAATTTTCTTCTTGATTTCAGTGAGAGCAGGATCAAACCCACGGTCTTCCAGCAGACTGATGAGAAATATTTAAAGAATGCAGTAAATGTTGCATACATTATTAATATTTTGCATTGGTGTCATAAATGACATTACAAGATCTTGAATGTAAATCTAATAAGTCAGTTGGTTTTAAAGAGTGTAATATTATTATTGTTCAATAAAAAAAAAACCAGAAAGCATCACTGTCTATTGTGTCCATTAATTACAGAGTAAGCCTGCTGGTGATGGCACAGCCATGGTGCATGCAGATTAGGTATGCTTTTGCTCTCAAATCCACAGAAACAGTTTCACAACATCTGCATCTATTTCAGCTAATTTCTGGGACCATTCACAGTTGCAGAACCTGAGTGGTGGCCCATGTCCAGAATGATTTGTGTCCACACCATTCCACCCACCTTCATCTCCAAAACAAGGTGGCTGGATCCTAGCTGCCTACTTGGAACAATCAACTCCTTGGCCAATCCCAGTACAGGAAGAATTTGGAAGTTGTCTTGTCTTGCTGGCCTGGCCATTACTATGCCAGGGACTATTTAGCTCTGGAGCAGAGCCTGCAACTCCTTGACACTGTTTCATTTACCACAAAGGAATAATCTGTGAATTCACACCTGGCAAATCAGGAGAAAGGAGGAGATAGAGAGGAATGTCTTGAAAATATTTTTGGATGATTTATACTCATTTTCATCAAATTGATAAAATTCTTTTGCATCTCTTCAGCTGTTCCACTGATAGATTGCTGCACACAGAATAGACTTGAGGATGAAATTATAGTATTTTATCCTTTCATTTTATGCCTGATTCATTGAAACATTCATCTGTTGCTACAGTGACAATGCGACTACACTAGGATAAGAAATAATGCAAATGATCATACAGCCATAGAATAATAGAATTGTTGAGGTTGGAAAAGACCTTTAAGATCATTTCAGTTCAACAGTTAACCCAGTGGTGCCAAGTCCACCGCTGCTCCTGAAGTAAAGGTTGTGAGATGGTTTATCACAGAATGTGGTCCTGTTACCTAGTATCTAATTTGGTTTTGGTGGGGTCTTGTACTACTTCTAGTATGAATATGTTTGGCAAATAGGCCTCATGGCTGGAAGGTGGCTGTTACGTTCTCAGCTACCTAACTGTAAGCTATGTAATATATGCAATGGCTCTCACTTTTTATCTAATGTGTGATGGCACTGATAAGACCTGTGCTGTAATGCAGTTTGTATTACAGTCTGTATCATAGGGTGTTGCAGACACCATTACAGTTCAAACAATATATAATCAAATGTTTAGACCAGTGTCTGAAATACACAGACTAGAGAAGCCTGAAATATATTTAGAAGTATTTCACCCACAATTCAATTAATATGTAAGAAATATACTTCCAGTGTAGATCAACTTTTTATGAAAAACAGCCTTATCAACATCAACTGTGAGAAACATCTTTAATGTACTCTAATGTATGACTTCATTATATAAAACATCCACACTAGTATTGTGAGATTTATCACTGCTTAATCACTATAGTGTGATTAAAAATATGAACTTGCCACTCTGAACTGCTCAGATGCAGATATCGGAGCAAACACATCAAAGTACATATTTTAAATTAAAATATATTTATTATCATCTCTGTACATGCTTGCTATCTATTCAAATCAACTGTCAGGTCACAGCAGCACTTAGAAAATATTTCCTGACACCTGCAGAATTGGTAAATATTTCCTGTTCTTGTGTCTGCCAAAAACAGGAATTTTACAAATTGGACAGAGAACTTGACAGACACCATGATCCTCATTTTGGCACCTCTTAATCTGGTTTTCACTAGGGTTTGTGAGCATCCAAGGAAACTGGGGCTGACAAACAGTTCAAACTTTTTTACTCTACCAAAAGTGGCACCGTCTATCTCCTGGGTGGCCAGAGACCATGCACAACTCAACTATTTGGCTTAATTATTTCAGGATGGGTGAGTTTAGCAATCAGCTGAGTGTTAAAATAGCACAATCTCCAAACACTGAAGTATTCCTTCCCCTCTCCTTTGCAGCAGCTGGCAGTGGCCCTGGCATGTGCTGGGTGCCTCAGTCACAGCTGGGTGGTTGTGTGGCACCCACGCCTGGGGAGCCTGGCTTTTCTGCAGGCGCCTGCTGGGATCCAGCCAGAGGCCTGGCAGCTCCATATCCTCTGAGCTGCCTTCCTGGTCCCACAAAATGCTCTGTGTAAACAAACAAACTTGTGTTTGGATGAAGAAAAAGACAGAGATTTCCTTGACTTTATTAGTACATGATGCTCCTGATCCTCCCTGATCCTCTTCCATCCACTGTGCTTCCAAAGTGGTTGTACCTCAGATTCATGTGCTTGCTCCCTTCCTACTTTGGAAAGCTATCAAGTAAAAACTCAGCTGAAATTAAGGGCAACAGTTGATTATGCATGAGCTTATCTTCACTGTTCTAAGGAGACACAGACTAATTTTTCACGAAATGACATAATTGATGCAGTTTTTCTGCTCTGCAAACACTGAGCCTAACCGAAGTGTTTTTTGATAAACTGGAACAACTGAAGTCCTAAGAATGTTACTTGAAAATATCTTTCTTCTTCACAAGAGAAACATCTATTTTTGAAGAACAAGTAATGGTTTGGAATGCCATTGAAATCCAAACACAATTATTAGTATGTTCCTGAAAAAAAAAGGTACAATGCTGGGGGAGAATGCACCAGAGCCCTTGCAGCTGTGTCACACTTTCCTGTTTGTTATTTTTAGTTTTCCATTCCTGCTCTTTATTTTGGGCTTTGCTTTGCTTCCTATGCAGCTTCCCCTTAACTCCTGTATCGCTCTGCCTTACATATTTCAGGCATTTGGCTCGCTCTCCATTTTTTTCGTCTTTTATTTTTTTCATCAAAGGAAACCCAAGCAATGCTGTCCAGTTTCAGGAAGTCATGTTTCTCTTGGCAGTGGCTGAGTTCTTGGTTTTCTAAAGGCATTTAGGAAATTTTCATTGCTACTTTTCAGCTTGTAACATACTCAGGCTTCATGAACGTAACAAAAGAGCAGCACACAAAGAGAGCTCAAACCTGTTCTAGAGTATGTCGTGGTCTTTGCTCCTGGGAAGCCACCAGCATCCAGTCTCACCTTAAATTCCCAGGCTGGCATTTAATAAGAGAAGGAACACAAATGGGCTCTGGTGAAACATTGTATCATAAAGAAGTTTTGTGTGTTTTTTCCCCCTTTGTATATTGAAGTATTTGTATCTTGTAGAGCCGAGTAGCTTACCTGCAGGACAGAGAATGTTTTCACCTCTCTTAAAGATGTACCACAAATTTCATGTTATTACTGAATGCTTTGCTAGCAGCCTAGGACCTACCTGCACAGAATTAGATAGGAACCTCATCTTATGTTTAAAAATACACAAAGATTTTTGGGGAAAAGTTTGGTTTACCCCACAATAAACTTCTCTACAGGGGAATGCACTTCATTGCATGTGTGCACTCAGAGACTCAGAAATCAGCAGCCATGTGCTCAATTCAAGAGATGGTGTCAAAAAGCCCAAACTAAATCCTTTAGCACACTGAAACTGATGTCATGGTTTCTTGGGACTTGGCTCCCAACTGAGACTGTGAGCTTGGGTCTGGCAATATTGACACTGTCCAAGAAAGTACAAAACCAGACACAGTGAACAGAGAAAGCATCTGTTACCCTTCCCTAATTCTCTCATTTTTCTACTTCACGAAGTCTCTTCAAACTGCTGAAATTTGGCTGTGGCCATGTGAAGCAACATCATCTGGCTTCCTCTGGCCAGTGTGAGGGCTCGCACTGCCATCCACAGCACTTTACCACCACCACAACTGGCTTAAACAAACTGATAAATCAATGTTTGACGAAAACTAGGCACAGATGCCCCAGGCATTAATTAGGTTAACAAATTTGGCATAAATTATCTTAAATAATTACCAAGGCTTTACCAATAATTTCTGGGATGCCAGGTACCCACCAAAAATGCTCTATCACTCCCTTCCACAACTGGACAGTGGAGAGAAAATATAAAAAAAGCTCATGAGTTGAGATAAGGACAGGGAGAGACCACTCACTGAGTACTGTCATGGGCAAACCAGATTTGACTTGGGGAAATTATTAGAATTTACTACCAATCAAAATCAGACAGGATGTAATGAAATGTAAAACAAATCCTAAAAAAACACCTTGTCCCCACCTCTCTCTCCTTCCTGGATGCTGCCTCCTCCATGCAGCAGTGCAGGGAGACAGGGAATGGGGGTTATGGTCAGTTCATCACGTGTTGCTCCTGCTACTGCTTAGGAACAGGAGTCCTCCTCTGTTCCAGCATGGGGTCCCTCCCATGGGAGATGGTTCTCCATGAACTTCTTCAGCCTGAGTCCTTCCCATGGGCTGCAGTTCTTCAGGAACTACTCCAGTGTGGTTCCCTTTCCATAGGGTGCAGTCCTTCAGGCACAGCCTGCTCCAGTGTGATTTCCCTGCAGGGTCACAAGCCCTACCAGGAAACCTGCTCCAGTGTGGGCTCCTCTCTCTGGGTCTGCAGGTCCCTGCCAGGAGCCTGCTCCAGGTCAGGTCTCCCACAAGGTCACAGCCTCCTCTCAGGCATCCACCTGCTCTAGTGTGGGTCAGCTCCAGGGGCTGCAGGTGGATCTCTGCATCCCTGTGGATCTCCACGGGCTCAGGGGCACAGCTGCCTCACTATGGTCTGCACCACGGGCTGCAGGGGAACCTCAGCTCTGGAGCCTGGAGCACCTCCTGCCCCTCCTTCTGCACTGACTTTGGTGTCCGCAGAGTCGTTCCACTCACATTATGTCATCTTGCTCTTCTGTGAGTGCAATTACACCTGCACAATAATTTTTTTCCTTCTTAAATATGTTGATTTTAAAATATGTTAATGAGGTGTCATTATCTTCTCTGATGGGCTCAGCCTTGGCCACTGGTGGGTCCATTTTGGGCCCAGCTGGCATAGGCTCTGTTGGACACTGGGGAAGCTTCTGTCAGCTTCTCACAGAAACCACCCATATAGTCCTCCCACCCTACCAAAATCTGGCCACACAAAAGCAAGACAGCAACATGGACTATACCTGAGTCCAGATCTCTCTCTGGTCCTGAAGGTGTTTGAGTCTGTAGGTAGCTTTGCGCTGTCTTGGATAAGCAACTATGTAGATAATCATAGTGTGGTGGCTGTTTTCTATTGGTCTTCAAGGTGAACGCACAAAAAGTAGAAGAAAGTGAGATCAGCCTCAGGTGATTCAAATGCACAAATACTGGGACACTTGGAACTTGTTGATTTCACAAAGGAAGTATAAGGTAGCTGATCTCAATCTTTATACATGATAAGACAGAGCCATCTTCCTGTGCTGCAGTGAAGAATGTAACATAAGGAGGGAGAAAAGCCATATCAGTTCAGGCTGAATGTTCTTCTGGCCCAATATGCTCTTCATGATGACTCTTAGCTTCCTAACAGCCATCAAACTGCCAGTCTTTTTCCCAGGACCTCCTTGGGATGTGGCAGCTCTTTCTAGTGACCAGGTCTATCATAACAACAAGACACAGGACTGTTCTGGTAGTTCTAGCTGCAGGCAGCAGAGATTCTTGTGCTGTGCTGAAAGACTCATCTGCGGACGCAGCTGTTGGGCAGACCCCAGTTCCATCACTTCTTGGACTTGTTGTCCACCTGCAGCTTCCAGTTCCTTTTAGTCTGAAATAAGATGAATTCTTTGAAACCCATGGCTTTCTATTATCTCAAGTGACTTTTAAGAAGCACCATCCAACCTTAACTCCTGGGCCCACGGGGTTCATTCTCTGACTTGAGCCATGTGAGCCTTCCAGCTGTTCACAGCACATTAGCAAATTCAGCTGTGGGGTTTGCATCTTCTCTTTACATAGAATCATAGAATGGTTTGGGTTGGAAGGAACATTAAAGACTACCCAGTTCCAACCCCCCTGCCATGGGAAGGGACACCTCACACTAGACCAGGGTGCTCAGAGCCCCATTCAACCCGGCCTTGAATGCTTCCAGGGAAGGGACATTTGCAGCTTCTCAGAGCAACTTGTGCCTAACCACTGGCACAGTAAAAATTTCTTCCTAATAACCAATCTAAACCTACTCTGTTTCAGTTTAGAGCTGCTCACCTTTGTCCTGTCACTACATGCCCTTTAAAATTCTCTCTCCATCTTTCTTGTAGGTTTCTTTCAGGTACTGAAAGGCTTTCACGTTCCCTTCATGTACTGGAGGGAGTTGCCTCCTCTGCCATGTGCCTGGGCAGATCACAGCTGGGCAGTACCTACCCTGCTCCAGCCCCAATTCCCTGGATGCCTTCACAGGGTGGTAGGTATTAAACAGCCCTTTTCAATCACTTAAATTTAAACGACTTTTGTTTAAATGAGTTTTTTTTCCTTTTTCTTAAGCTCTTGATTTTGCAGTAGTCTCAGTAATGGAAGGAGGAGATCAGACTTAAAGGTCAGTTGAAAGGCTGCACTTCAGGGGCAGGCTGTACTGCTGCAACCACATGTGACACGGCAATGGCTGGAATTAGCAGGAGAGAAGAGGCCGAAGACCTTATTTCTCCAATTAAGCCTGAGCCTATAATCAGCTCACTGGCTGTACACTGCCCTCTTTTACCATACACTGGATAGGATTTCTTTCTCAGGACACCTAATTGCCTAGAATAGCTCTCTTTGCTGATTGATGTGAACTACCTGGGTCCACGTGTAAGTTTCTGCCTGTTCCATGTGCTTTTATGCTGCAGAGGACTGCTCTATCAAAGCTCTAGAATGGCTCGTATCTTTATTTATGTCTTTAAGCATCTGAATGGTGAGACCAGTTCTTTGTGACATTTTCCCCCTTGTTATATTGAGGCAAGGAGCAGATGAAGAACTAAAAAGCAGTGAAGAAAGGTGGGAACCATAGTAAATCATATTCAGGGACTCATTTGTTTCACCAGGACATGAAGTGCTTCTGTATTACATGTGGAACTTGGAGGAAAAAAATAGATACAATTCATGTATCTACCTAAACCAACATTTTACTTTTATACAGTATCTGCCATTTTTCTTTCCTGTTTGGGTTTGTAGAGCCCAAAAACTTTTGACCCAATTCTGCTTCCAGTGAAGGAAATAGTAAAGAATTCTGTGACTGGAAAATAAATAATGGGAGCCACAGCACGCCTGCAGAGTATGAAACTGTGCTGGACTTCATATGCTGTTTAGTAGCAGAGCAGGAGTCGCTGCAAGAAAAACAAACATAAAACCAGGGTTAATCATTCAATGGACAGAAATGCCATTGCATTCATCTGTATTTATTTGTGTTTATTAGTTGGATGTTCTTTACTTTCCTGCATGCATGTGAAAACCCTTATTGTACTTTCCCAATTTTTCATCCATCTCTGCTCTCTGGAATGCTTTGAATTTGCAGCCAGGTCTCTGTTGTGAGTAAGGAGTAAGGTCTGTCCATTATCTTGTGCAGAGAAAAGAGTTGGTGTTTTTTTTAATGAATCAAAATATGTGTTCTCTATTTAAAAAACACAATATATGCTCACTCCCTGTAAACAATCTGACCTTCAGGTGGAATGCAGCCAGAGGGGCTATAAATAGCACCCTTAATAAGAGAGGAGACAGAAGCATTGAGAATTCAGCTGGCAGTGTTCACATGGAGAAATAGCAGATGAGCTACTTGTAGATTTTGTGCTCTGAAAAGCTTAGATGCAGTGTCTGTAGGAACTTAGCTGAATCTGTGCTAGGCAGGTAGGAATATTTTTCTTCTCTAAACGACAGCAGGGAGCCCTGCGTGTTACAAAAGCTTTTTGGCACTGTGTGGTGCTTCCTCCACCGTTTCATGAGTATCTTGCCGTCCTTAGTGCGTTCCCCATGGCTGCACTCAGACAGAAAGGTCCTACTGCCTGAAGGCAGCAAGTAGAGGGATGAGGAGGCCAAGGTTCCCATCCAGGACCCCACTGGTACTCTGTGCCAAGGCAAGAGCTCCCACCAGGTGTTGAGGGTACCAGGCTAGTGATCTACCTATTGTCTCCTCTTCTTTCATGAAGTACATTCAAAACGTTTGCAAGGCAGACCTTCAGCTATTCTGTGTTTTACTATGAACGGGAATGTCAATTAGTTTGATTTCTCATTGCTATAATTTGGTATGGGAAAACTTGGTTACAGTGCAGGGTGTGTACTTTTTCTATATCCTAGAGCCTAACAATTTTAATGAAGGTCTGAGCCTGAGATATTTACTGCTACAATTTATTTACTCATCAGAGCTCTGCAAGTTTGTTCACCAATCATGAGTGATTTCTCCTTCTCTGGACAGGTGTTTGCTTCCAGCAGGCTTGTGCATCTTCACAACCATTTCTCCAGAAAAACTCAAGTGAAAATATTTTTATTCACACAGGTATATTGGGAACCAGCATATTTTTCACACAAGTATGTTTGTATGTTAGACAGATGGTGCACATAAACGATGCTGACTGACTGTCATCTGCAATTAAATTTTATTAATTTCTCAAGGAGTATAAATTAAATCATAAGAAGATCCTCTCCAGAGCCCCTACCTACATACCTCTCTGAACCTGCTGGGACTGCAGAAGCACAGAAGTCCGGAAGGACAGATAACTCTAGTATCAGTTCCTGTTACAGTTCTCAGACATGCTGTAAAAAACCCTGTATGTCCTAGGTTTTATTTTATTTCTCAAACTCATTTCAGTGGCATGTAAATGTGGAAGTCCTGCTTCCCTCCTCAAAACCAGGCCTTCTTCTCTTACAATGCAAACAACATCCTCCACATCGGAATGAAACTGAATAGACAGACCATCAAAGCTGTGTAAAAGCACCAGCTGCCCGGACACATACCAGGACAGCAAAGCTATTTACCCCAGGAGCCTTTCAGAGGATTCAGGTCAATTCCATTGTATGTGGAGTTGACTCACGTAACTTTGAGACCTCATTGTCCCTTTCCCTCTCTGCTTCCCTCCCTTTGTTTCATGCCATTGTTTCTAGGTAGACATTAAAATGCTCTGGGACAAAGACCATGTCTTCCTGTGAGCTTACACAGAGTGAAGTACAAAGAAGTCCCAGTCCCGTGTGGGACTGTGCAACCCCACACTGCTTTGAGAAAAGCACACACGTATAGACCCAGGCAGCTAAGCATGCACTTGTGCAAACACCTCTACTTCAAGTGCTGGCTATAGTTAACATGCACAGTGATGTATCACACCTGTAACTCACAATCTAAATTCAATCTCCCTGATACTCCCTCTATGACTCTAAGTTTTAAGTTACACAGAAGGAGAATAAGACAAGTGGTATAACTTCATATCTGGACAACATGCAGATTACCCAGAGGAGCTGTGGATGCTGCACCCCTGGAAGTGTCCAAGGCAGGGTTGTATGTGGCTTTGAAAGAGAAGATCCTTAGGTTGCCTTCAAACCAAACCATTCTGTGATTCTATGATATGCTATATAACACTGCTGTCTCTATTAAAGTAGCTCTTTGAGCTCCTATTTAGCGTTCTCTTCTCGAGTCTTGCTAGGCTAAAGTATATTCAGCCTCTCTACTACGCTAATTGGTTTCTTCCTGACTGCATTTTTTTCCTAATTCATATTATAAAAAGTTCTTCTATATCTTTTTATCTACAGATATTTTTCCAGGCTGCAGTTAAAGTTATTTCTCAGACAAAGCATGTTTTGTTCTCCTCCAACTCCGTTAGACAAAATGACTTTTCATTCTAAAACTGGTTATCTATTCCCTTTCCCACACAACAGGGTTAAATAATTTTCTTTAATTATACTTATAATGTTTACTTCTTTATACTATTTCTGTCCAGTTCTTCTTGGAAGGGTGAGTTTCCTTCCATGATCTGGAATATGCAAAAAAGAAAACAGAAAAAAATAGAAGAAACATTGAGCCAGTGTTAAGAGCTCTGAAACATTTAGCACTATAGTGCAATGACTATGTTCTATACTTGTGATTAAAAATAATAGCCATATTTATTTCTTGTATAATGATCACATCCTTATCTCTAAAGCACATTTCCCTTTCCTGTTTAAAAAGGAAGAAAGTGAGACCCAATGTACTAATGTAATATAGCCGGGGTTACCCACCAGACAGGGGAGAGGTGGAAACAGGCTCAGGTCTCCTGCTAATCCTTGAGGTACTGAAAATCATTTGTCACACAGATCTAAGCCTATGCCTTAGGATTTTCCCCTTGAGGATGGATGGTCTGTTTCTGCAGTGCCTCCCCAATAAGTGCTTAGAGAAGGGCAAGTGTGATTTCATACAAGTGTAAAGACTGCAAGAATGAATCCCTTGACCATAGTGCCAAGTTTCCAAGCAGCAGCTGAAAATGTCTTCAGAATCTTTTCCTTGCCATCATGCCTTCATGGAAGGTAAATATTTTTCTTTCTGATCTGTACACTTAGCACTTTCAAATGTTTTCATCAGCCACAGGGTGCTGACTTCTTGCTTGAAATAAATTATCCAGTCAAAAGTAATATTTGAGAAATAGTCTATTACTAATAAAGTACATTTTAAAAAAAGCCAGAAATCTTGTTTAAACTCAGACACTCATTACCAGCAGTATAGAAAATCTCTTTATGCTTGAGAATTTTATTTACTACCTTGTTTATTAAAATGAGGCATCATTTTCAATAAAGAACTTTCTTTGTGCCTTGCAAGCTGAAAGTATAAATTCCAAATAATGTAGAGTATTTCTGATTTTGGGAGAAGAGGCCTTGCCATTGAATTCACACAGACACTCAAACTTCTGGGGAGAAATAAAAGCACAAAAACATATAAATCAAAAAGAAAGAGAAAATCATAAACCTATACCCAGCAATGCTTACTGTGAAACAGTGGCTCACCTTGCCTATCAGATTGTGCCCTAGTCAGATCCTGTCTGTCTCGTTACTTCTCTCCACTTTGATTTCCTTCTTTTATTTTGATTCCCTAGGGTGTGACTTCTCTTCTAGTGCTTTCATCCTCTCCCTGACTGTGTCTCCCTCCTCCCAGGCACACTTCTTGCTGAGTTCCACATACTTCCTACATCTTCTCCAGGCATCTCATTCACGGTCCTCCTGAAAATGCTTTGGGTAGAGCCATATGGGCAGTGTGGAGGTTACTCTCAAGACCTGGTGATAAAAACCCAAAGTTGTGGTCCTTCCTGGGATGGAGATGCCACCTCTGAGGGCCAACATTAGCATAACCAGTAATACTCTTGTGTGTATGGGTTAGGGGATTGAGGATCCATGGAAGCAGCCTGGCAGATAGCTGGCAAGTCCTTCTGTTTGTTCCTCTTGCTGCCAATCTGGAACTATTTCTTCAGACAAAGCAGGCACTAAGGAACAAGCGGGGCTCACCCATCATCTTGGCAGGTGTGCAGCACCAGCAGCGCATGGTGCACCCACGCTGTTGGGCTGTCTGCATGCAAAAGTCTTTCTGGTCTAGCAATACTGGCAACATTTCTTCACCTGAGCAAAAGAGTACTTTTGTTGGTGCTGCCTAAACCAGTTCAGAGTGGAAGAAACTCCACTGACAGGACACTCTTTTTCCAGAATAAATGCAGAGCCACTAAGGATTTTGTTGGCAATTTTCTTGCAGCCAATATTACCACGATGCACCAGCCTGCCATGGAGTGGCAATTTGTTCAAATCATAATGCCAAAGAACCCTGATTCCAAGGGAAAGAGCCAAGTGCTCTGTTCCCTTCTTGTAAAGAAGGAAGTAATTTCTCTACCTGTGTAAATTTTACTGGTATGGTGCTCAGCCACCACCTTGGCTGAGAATGTGTTGCTTAGCTCTTGCTGATTTAAACTTCTTATTTAAATACAATTTTACATGGTGGAATCTGAGCAGTTAAAAGTGCAGTGCAAGAAAGCAGTTGGAATCAAATAAAGAATTGATAAATGATGCAACCTGGACATTTTTAAGAATTACTGTATTGGGTTTTTTTCTTTAAAGCAGTAGCAAAGTGCTTTGGGAATATTACAGGTTTGGATACTGATGAATATTTGTTTTAAATGGTAGCTTGCTAAATTTTATGTAAATCCAGATAAAAAATAATGAAAAACATACATCTTAGTATCATGCCGTAATCCACTATAATTGCAAATAAGCACTTTGCACATTAAAATGAAGTTCTCCTATATTATTCTTCATTTACTCCAGAATATTGTTGGTAACATGAGTGAGTAATTTCTGGTTATTGTAACAATGGATAACTATTTAATTCTGGCAGAAGAAAACTACAATAGATAAAGGGTTTTCTGTTTCTCTTTTCATTTGTTTGTTTTGTGTGGAGAGGAAGAGTTTAATATGTTACATTTTGAGCCAAAAATTGTTGTAAAATGACATTGGCACCAATGTCTGAAAAATGTCAGAGAAAAACATAGCTTAGGAAAAGAAAGAATAAATATTTTTCTAGAGGAAAGATAGTGGGGTTTTATGTTTTAAAAATGTACTCTCTGTGGTAGACCTCAATGGCTGTGAGCTCAGTTCTCCCATGGGAACAGCTTTCTGACTGGTGTATTTAAATTTAAGAATATAAGTAATATTGTAAACTCTATTCCACCATGCAGTTTTAAAAACTCTTGGACATTTCCCTACATGAGATGGGAGTGAGAGCATCTCACAGACGTGGGATTCTGTAACCAACTCTGGAGTAAATGGAGAGGCTGTCTGCATACAATCACCCCCATATCTATGTCAGTCTCCTGATTGCCGTGACTCAGCTCTCATTAGCTAAGTATGTTACCAGAGAACATCATCACAGCTGAAACATCTTCAGGACCCGGACTCTACTACGACTGTCTTACATTTTCTTAGCTAAAAGGTAGATCAAAACTGTTTAGAAATGCCATTTGAACACTCAAGACGACCAGATGTCCTGAAGACGTTTTTGGGGACTTGTGATTCTGTCACTGGAGTTCCCCTTCCCTCTTTACATGCTGGGTTTGAGCAGGGTCTCAGGGGGACCAGGCTGCCTCCAAGGTGACATTAGACAAAATCTTAGAGTGCCTTGGCCAGCAAGACGGTAACTCTGGTATTTACACTTGTCCTAGCCTAAATTTATCTTCAAATCAGTCAAATTTTCATACTAAGGGATGCTGCTCTCTGTTTGCAAACAAAACAACAGGTAAGAGAGGTGCACATTTCATCCATAGTCATTTGCATAATTAAAACCCCACCTGTGTAATTTACCTCTCAAGTAAAAAATATACCTTTTAATTGCAAAACTGGTGTCTTCTTTAGGAATCTATGACAGTGTATAGACCCACCTAAGGCTGACCTGTGTTTGCAACCTGCCTCTTCAAAGGCAGAATGCATCTGCCATTCCTTGTAACAGTGGCTGAGCCTTCAGAGCATTCATTGCACAATGCAGGGACTGTCTGTGTACCCACTGTGTGCTGGGTGCCTCTGTGAACTTGAGTTCAACTGGTAAATCACACCTAGACAATGAACAATGCTAAAACCCTCCGAAAAGATAAAAAGCTGCCAAGGCGAGAAGGGTATGCACATGCAGTACAAGGGTTCTGAGCAGGGCATGCCACACCAAAAGGAGATACGCTGCAAACACCAGGAGTCTGGACAAAGAGACCTTAATGGTATGGCCAGTTAGTATGTGCTAATGCCAAGTTAACACAGGGCTCTGTTGTCAGCCACAAAGCTGTGGCTGACCTCATGTAGTCTTGCCTGGAGGGGCAAGTTGGACTCGAGCCCTCCAGTGTCCCCTCTAACTACCACCTATACAATTCTTACTTAAACTGCTCATACAGCTGTAGAGTCATTTGCTTTCCTGTAAACTCAGTTCATTCACTCATCTGGCCCACTTCTGGTATTCTCTAGTGGGTGAGAGGAATTCCCTCAAAGAACTTATTATTCTCTGTAAATTATGTAGGGAATCTAGGGAGAACAGATCACAGAATCACAGAATATTCTGAGTTGTAGAGACCCACAGAAAAACAGTGGTTGTCTGCACTGCACTTGTGTGAGTTAAGTTGGGTGAACATTACCCCACTCTTTCAGCTGAGTGACATGTACCACAGCATTCTTCTGGACCTTGTGTTGAAATAGCATTTATAGCTACATACATATTAGATATAGTGAACCAGCATAACACAGTACCCAAACTGATCAAGGAAGTACATGATCCTGCAGTTGGTGAGTGAAAGTTAGAATGGAATGGAATAGAATAGAATAGAATAGAATAGAATAGAATAGAATAGAATAGAATAGAATAGAATAGAATAGAATAGAATAGAATAGAATAGAATAGAATAGAATAGAATAGAATAGATTGTCTTAGTTGGAAATGACCTACAACAACCATCTCCCCCAAACCTACCATGCAGTAGCAGGGAAATCAAGGACCTTTTTATTGTTATTTGACCAGTAGGAAGTAATGAGAACAAAATAGAGTTGTCATTAGGGAAGAAGAGGAATATGTAAAATCACTGCTGATTGAATAGATAAGTGCACAGTCAGTGTGAAAATAAAATTTTCCAATATGACATTGAACTGCGAAAACAGTTTATGAACTTTTGACAAAGTTTAGTTTTCCAGAACTTGGGTATTTCTGGAAACAGGGCAGAGTTTATGAATAAGCTTTTCCACCTAACACTGTCCTTTGAACATCTAGTTTTGACTGCCATCTTGAATATTTGTCCTCCTAATTGTGACAAATATGAAAGCAATCTGTTAGTCAAACATAAAACGTATCAAAGTGGCCAAGGCATCCATGCAGAGGGAAAGGCATTCTGATTTGGTGTCATAATTCTGTAATGATCATGACTGACCTCTCTGTTTCCAAAAGGCACTTAGCAGCAACAGAAGTAACTTTTTCCTGTGGCATGAAAGAATAATAATAGAAATATCTTGAGAGAGATGTTAAAAGTATCGAAATCACTAACTGAGGTTTCAGAGGGATATTTCAGCAAAGTATAAGAGTCTCACCATCTTGTTGGAAATGGCTCTTGAGGTAGTTACCAGAGAGCAAGAACTACAGAGAAACAACAGCAACAAAATATTTAATGACTCAGAAAAATGACAGACCCTTTCTATTCCTCTCTCCTGAGGAGTGATCCCAGACACCAAACCAGCAGGAGTAAAGAATCTGAAGTATCTTGGATAAAATGTAATTCTGACTTCCTTCCATCCTGTGTGGGACTTAAATAGAAGATCCAGATCAGTATCGTAAACCCTTACTGAGGAAGGAAGAAGTGTGTTAAAACTGTGCATTCAGAGTGTAGCTGTGGATATGACTAGGGAATTAGGCATTTCCTAAATTTCCAAAACATTTTAACTAAGTTCATCTTCACCAGGTCAGCTGGCTCTGGCAATAGGTTAAAGAACACATCAGCTGTATGAGTGAAATATTAAGCTACGGTTTCATTCAGGCCACACAATTGCTAAGGCACAGCCAGGTCACAGTGCACCTTTGCAAAACTTGGAGCTGACACCCCAACAGGTGATGCTAAAAAGGCAATGTGTTGGAAAAAAATTGAAGGGACTTTAGGACTTTATGGATTCCAGAGGACTATGGGCTAGGAGAGAACCCAGCACCCATGGTCTTGAAGGGTGATATAACAGACTGGGAGATGAGCTTGCTGTTGTGCTGGGAACTTCATCTGTTAGTCTTGAGCTTCGCTTGGAATGGAAAAAACTTGACTTGGGGGGCTGCACACTTTTATGATTTGAGGGATGCTCGTACTTAATGAAAAAAATCAGATAGGAAGCTTTGTTACAGCCTGCTTAATAAATCATTTGTGGATTTCATAATTTTTTTTTTCCCACAAAGAGAAAGGTATTTTGCCTAGTTTGTGAATTCTTAAACTGATAACTTTGGGAGGAAATATATCTGAATCAGTAATGGAACAGCAATTTGTGTTCAAGGTGTGAAAGCCCAGAGGATAAAATGTCACAACTAGAACAACCTAATTACCTGAGATTTCTTAAAGTTTTCTCATCTGAAAAGCAGCCAAATCTCCTCTGGATGAGCTTACAGATGAGGAAAAATTCACAAAAATCCAGTGGGAGCAGGATTGAGAAACTTTTTTAGAGACCTGTTCAGATTACATGGCCTGCCAGGTAAGGAACAATTGAGATTTTAAGAAATCATACAACACCCATATGTTATCTAGAAGTTAAATACTCCAGGAGGAGAAGGTAGTTAAATCCTCTATAGGAAGTTATATGACATGAAGAGAGACTGTTTACAAGAGCATGTTGTGACAGGATAAGGGGGAAGGGATTCAAACCGAAGGAGGATTGGTTTTGATTCTATATTAGGAAAAAATTCTTTATTGTGAGGATGGTGAGGCACTGGAACAGGTTGCCCAAAGAAGTTGTGGATGCCCTGGAAGGCCAGGTTAGATGGAGCTCTGGGCAACCTGGTCTGGTGAAAGGTGTCCCTGCCCATGGTAGCGGAGTTTAACTGGATAACCTCTAAGGTTCCTCCCAACCAAAGCCATTCTATGATCCTATGATTTTTATTAATATTATATCACATACAGCTTTTGTGAGCTTATTCTTAGTCCTTGATACTAGCAGCAGAAATGAAGGAAAACAACAGTGTCATGCACTTAATGCAGCACTGAAGTACTAAGTACCAAATGCAATAAATCTGCAGCCACAAACAGGCCGTGGACATGTAGGTTTGACTCTGGGATTTTGCTCTAAATCTTACAGCACAACTTCTAAGAAAGGTGTTATTTAACAATGATGAAACAAAAATATTAAACTCTGAGAATATGATAATGAATCTGAAAAGCTACTATATTACTAATGAGTAACTCTTATGGTTTGTTTTAGCCAACAGATCTATCTCTCGGTGGCCTTCCTGGTGTGGGTTCTCCAGGACATAAGGTCATTTTGCCTTTAACCACAATATTTCTACAATGCTTTGGAAGAAAAAAATACCTAAACCTCCCAAAGTCTGGTTTGTTATTAAGTTTCTTGGTTGTTCTACTGCAATTCCTTATTGCAAAATCAAGATATTTTGAAAAGGTTATTGGCTAGGAGTGTACCACATATCCATAGAGACAGACATAAAAGTAGAATAGCCAAAACCACTGAAAGAGATTTAAGAGCTGCATCTTAGATATGTTAGACAACTTCCCTGGTAATTATGCTGGTGACTCTTGACTCTCTGGTAAATACAATCTATATACTAATTTTTTGCAGAAAGAACATGGGCTTCATATATTCTTAAAGAACTTGGCAAACTATCTTAAAGAAAACATTTTTGGCTATGTTTGATAGTATTTGCTGAAAGGACTCTGGATTTTTAAATTACCTCTGTATCTCTTATGTGATCCGTATTTTCTCTCAAACAAAACCTTAGACCAATTATGCCAACCTACACACACAGATGCAACCCGTTCAATGTTGTCTTCATAAACTTTTGAACCCTTCTGGCATTCTAAAAAGGAACACAATCACAAAAGAAATTTTAAGAATTATTGGAATCATTTATCAGAATAGGAGAGCAAGTACTAGCAAACAATAAGCTGTCATTGGTGTTTTCCGAAGATCCAAACCTAGTTCACAATTCCACATCGAAAGTATTTCTGGGACTTCCAATACGATACCCAAGGACTGTGATTAATGTCATGTGCCTGTTTATTTTTCCCCTGAGAACCTGAAAGAGTAAAAAAAAGATCACAACTAAACAAAAGCATATCAATAACAGGAAACTGTTGGTGAGAAATACCCCGATCTTCCTGTAAATTCACGTCACCACATTCCCCAGGGACAAAGGTGCGTGAACAGCATGGTAAATAATTATGATTTAATATGAGGCCTTGCTATGCTGTTTACAGTTTAACAACAAAAAGGAATTGTTTCTCAAGGCGCAAAATAAGCAAATAATAGAAACACATATCAATATAATCAGGAAATGATGATGTTATGTCTGGGTCAGCTGCTGCAAACAGATTGCAATCTATCAAAGTATCAACCTTATATCCCTGTGCAGCCCAGAGAAACATCAGTGATGGGAGAGAGTCTTTCCTTGGTTTGCATGCCAGTTATCTCATTTTGATTGTTTTATGAAAGTGCTGGGGTCTTACAGAAGACTGTCTACGGCTATTTTTGCTTTCTGATGTTTAGGGAATTTGACACTTGTATTTGCTGAAAGCGTCTAAAAGGATTTCTTGCATTTTGCATAACAAAAACTGAAAATAAAACAGGAGAAGGATAGAATGGAAGGAAGAGTAATAACTGGTCTCTTTCAAGAACACTATTTTGTTGAATCTAGCCAGCAAAGCAGGAATAATGAGAAAAAAATACAATTGGAGAAAAAAAGTAGTGCCTTTCAGCAGACGCCACTGAAGATTCTTATGTCCTTATTAAAAATGTATTTTAGTGAGAAATAAAGAAAAAAAATTGGCTATCAGTTTTCAGTATTTTTTTCCTTCAGAAATATTTTTTTAGGGCTCCCAGGCCAAAATCGGCTGTCTAAAAGTCAAATAGAACAATTTTTCTCTGATCAGAGGACCAACACTGATAGTAGAGGCCTAAAGCATTTAAACATGCATTCAACTCTTAGATGCAGAAAAAATAATTTCAGACCCTGCTGGTCAGATTTTAAAGTTAAGCAGGGTCAGATCAGGTCAAAGCTTGAACTGGAAAACATCGAGAATTTTCTTAGCGTTGCCTGAAATAGCACTGATGACTGGAGAGACTTTCCTCTATCACTCAGGGCTGAAATAAAGCATCAACACTAGAAGTCTGTCAGGTATCAGCTTCTAGGATTGCAAACATTCCTTAAAGCTTCCAAGAACAAACTAGTATCTGAAGAACTCTGAGTGTTTCTTTTACCTTTATCCATACTACTTTCCTTAAAAGTGTGCTGGAGCTTAGCACCTGTGTGTCAGCTCCTGCTGAAGGAATCTGTGTGTGCACGCCTGCCATGAAGAGGCAGCCTAGGAAATAAGCAGCAAGATTTGCACGGCTGCTTTAATTCTCCTGGCATTAAAATATATGCTCTATCATACCCACTGCAGACTGAGGCTACAGTTAATTTTGTTTGGCTGTGCCTGCCTGCCTTGCCAAGCAGACAATTTCTACACTGTTGTCAGGATAATGCCAGTCATCTTAACAGATGTTTGCACTTTTATCTGTACTCTGCATCACATTCCTTGAAGAGAAGGCTGCCAGAAACAAATAGGTTTTCTGAGAGTACATAAGGGAACAATGGACAATAGGAGCTGTTCTATACTGCTGGGTGTAAACAAAAACAACCCAGTTCACATGAAATGAAAAACACTGTTTATCAAGATGTATCTCAGTGGCTGGCAGGTGGCAGATGATATTTGGGATCTGACAAAGCATTAGAGCAGGCCACAAGCACTGAGTTTTTTAAAAAAAGGCACTTCTGGTGTTGGAGGGAGATAGCAGTACTGGTCAGGTTGGTTCTGTAAACAGTTTCAGAGCAAGAAAAAGGAGACCATTTATTTATTTCTAGAAAATTCAAGACATGTAATTCTAAAGTTTCCAAATAAACTGTTTCAAATATTCTTTTTAAATGACACTTCAGGACTATCAATTAGCATTCCAGTTTTCCAAACACCAGATTAAGAAAAGGATATCACTTTAAAAGACATTAAGCTAGTTGGCAGATATGGTGCCTTTTCCCTGTAAGTCAGACAGGATGCTTAGAAAGTATGTAAGGAACAAGAGAAAACATCTCTGTCCTCTCCAAGCTTTTATCTCCTCTCTCCCCAGCTGCCTTCCTGTATACTTTCAGATCCCAGCCTCTGGTTCTGTTGGATGGATAAGAAGAGAGAGGAAGGGAAACGTTTGCTGGAGTTGGATGGGAAGGGGAGGTCGTGTCGGCAATGGAGCTGCTATTTTTGGCTGACAACTTCTTAAAGATATTCTTTCAATTGATTAGTAGGATTAAAAACCAAGGTTAAAAGACATGCTTAAAATGAAGCTCAGCTAAATGCAAGTAGAAAAGTTGTAAGGATGCTTCTTGTCCTTGCTCTCTCTTGACAAAGAAGAAATCAGTTCTGTTGTGATAAAATGGGCAAACTCATTTGCACATGCCTATATGCAAGCAAACTCTGTTTCTCTGTGCTTGCTTCCAGCACTGCTGAAAATGAAATAGATGTTATGTTAATGGAGCTAATAAAATATTTAATTTCACCACATTTTCATCACTTTTCTTCCCCGAAGTACATCTGAAATATTCTGCATGAATTAGGTCCCTAATTGAAAGATAAAGTCATTCTCACCATTCTAGAAGAACATAACTAAGGCTCAGATACCTCAGAGTTAACTGCTTGTTTGACTGTTCTCAGTGTGTCCAGAAAATTGATAACAAAGAAAGATGCTGTAACTTGAATCCAAGCATTATTCTCCATTATTGCAAGAACAATGTGACTGCCTTGCATGCTTCCTAAGAATTTCTCAAAACACATAGTGAATTTTACCTAGGTACCAAAACAGGTCTGAGAATTAGACAGAGCCTGCATATATTTTCCAATTTACATTCGAAGAAGACAAGATATGAACCGGTGATGCGTTTTCAGAAGCATCAGGAATTAATCACATTCACACCAGAAAATGAATCTAAGATTTTGGTCTCTTGACAAGAGTGGGTAATATTTCCAAATGCAACAAAATATTTACACACAAATAAACATACCAACTTACTGTGTCCCAATTTCAGCAAGTGAAGTTCATAAAAGATACTTACAAAATGTTGTATCTAAATTTTTGTATGTTTTTCATATTACTTCGCTGTTGCTTTTAACATCAATAAAACAAAGAGAAAGTGAGCAACTAGAAAGAGAAAAATAATTAAACTCCAGCATGCTATGTTACTCAGCTCATTGGAATATACCTTTCTCACCATGGTTACAAGCAGCAACACGAACTCAAATGCTCAGATGGTATAAATCATCGTGCTACAATCACTGAAGCAGAACAGAGGCAATTTCTCTCAGATGGACTTGGGATCTGGTTCGTCTGTTACAAGTTTTCACAAATTCTCTGTGGAAAAGCAAATTACTGTAATGTTCAAATTCCAGAGATTAATTAATGGACATCTTTTCCTAAGTCTCAGTGGTGTCCAAGGCATCTCCTTTCACAATTCAGGAGTTTTCTCTGCCTGATACTGCAGTGGTGTCTGTCACATCGGTGCTGGCACATGCCTATCCTCACTAGCCAGCACAGGCAAGATTCTATGGTTACTCTGTGATTCCACAAATAGAAATAACTGATGACTTTGTGGTTTCTTTGGCAACACTGAAGTTTAATTTCAAGTCTTTCCCCTGAAAATGAACATAATGAAGGAAGTGTTAAACATTTAGTTTGATCATCCAAAACAGCAGCAACTGGGGACTATTAAGTTTTGAGACAGGGACAGGATGTTAAGGTCATTGGTTGAGATGTGTACAACCCCTAACTCCATTTTCTAGACAGGTGAACAAGATGCCAGCTTTTTGAAGACAGCTGGCCATGAAGCAGTTTGTCTTGGAACTGGAAGGAGGTGCTGAATGCTCAACACTTTCAGGTAAGAGGAATGGAAACACAAAGGAAATTCTTCTTTGTGCTGGAGGATGGAGAGCTCAGCCATGCACTCCTCGCACTGTGATTGTGTCAAAGGAGGAGAATAACAGAAGTATATTTCTCCCTTTGTTATTACTTCCCTTTTGACGACTGCTACGCAGATGGGAGAATATCCTATAAGGAAGATTAAATATCAGCGAAAGTAGTGCTCTCAATGCGTCTATTTCTGAAGTCGTGCTGCATTCAAAGAAAGCTCAGCAGCTGCGAAATACAGTTCCTAGGCTACCCATACCAGAAAAGTTCCTGTTTGACTGTCAGACATAGGATTAAAGCTACCTCTTCAAGCAAACCCACATGTTAAGGACGTTTTTACAATAGGTGGATTTTGACTGTCAGAGCAACAGGTATTTGTGTAGCATTGTATTTAAGGGAAAAAGACTGCAACATAACATGACTCAAATGTCAGCTATCAAATGACTAACCCTGTTTTTCCATATGAAAAACTATATTCACACAAAGGAAGGCAACTGACTGCTTTCTTTCAAAACTCTACATTCTTTACTAACTACAACAACAATAAAATCTATCTTGACCTGTGGATACTAAAAAGCTCCTGGGCAGAGGATTTTTCCTTCTCCTTCATTTCTGTGGGAAACTTCTAGTTTGCTACGCAGACTATGTAAATAGTAAGATAGGTTTTTTGTAAATAATCTCGTATCTGGTGTTTTTCACTTATGTTATGGTGTTGTAACAATAATAAAGATTCATTCTCTCTCTGGACTCGCTTGTGGCTGCATCTCTGAATTCCCCCAAGCCTGCTACATTGACCTATCAAGCATTACACTTCATGAGCATCAGCGTTACATGCCTGAAAACAGAGTCAGGAGTGGGATGGAAAAAATTACAGAGACACGTAAAACACGCACAGTTAGGTGGGTCTGATGCTGCTTTCATTGTCAGCAGTTTTCAAACACTGGAGTTCAACTGGATTCAGTGGTGCCACATCAGTAGGACGGAGGATGGAGTAGGAGTCTCTGCTGGCAGGTTGCTCCTCAGAAAACAACGATGTAAGTGCTTAGGGCTGAGATCTTGTTGCAAGAATTGTATTAGATTTGGATCTGCCACTCTTAATGAGAAAATTGGGACAATATTGGGAAAACAAAGCTTTCTGTAGTTTTAGTGTTTTGGTCAGTGTATGCGTCAAAGGGTTCTCAGTAACTGCATGAGATCAACACAGGCAGAAGATGCAAAACTGCACAGATCAGTGTGCTGTGAATACAGAGTGCAATGGAAATGCACGTCTGTTTTCGCTAATATATTGGGTGAAAAGAGAAAGGAAGCCAAAATAAACCAGACATGCTGTGTTTAGAAGCTAAAGTGTTTGCAGAAGAAGCATGGCCAGAGTATGTAACAATAAAAGTATTGTTCTGTGCAAAGAATACAAATGGACAGCCTTGGAAAATCACACTTCATTGTGAGCATAAAAAAGAGGGGAGGCAATCTCTCCTTTTTTAA
>VXBT01000324.1:117422-184971 GCA_013400235.1 Oriolus oriolus
CCCCCCCCGATTTCCTTCTGGGCACAGATTCCCCCCTGCTGTCACATACATTATTCTAAAAATGCAAAGACAGTGAAGCCTGCCAAAAATTTCTAAGGAAAATCTAGACTAAATGATGATTGCAAACCTCAAAGGAAGAGAAGAACCAGACAGCTGACCCAGAAAAGATATTCATGCCATTACCATTTTACTCCTTTTTTTTCAGTTTTGGTATCTCAGTTACTTACTCTGCTTGCTTAGTGTCAGATTTCAGGTCACAAATTCCATTCCTATGTGTAAGGGAGTAATAAATTAAAAAAATAACCAACCTGTTGAGACACATTGCAATGCACCCTGCCAGCTGATAAAATCACAGAAAATTTTATGACTGCAAGGCTGTTCCTGGCACGGATGATTTATGTAACTCAAGGCATGTCTGCATATTTGAATTAAGTACTGTAATGGCTTATAAAAACTGGCTCCAAAGTCTTCTTAAAAACATTTTCTAAGCTGAAACTGTCCTTTTAAGCACAGGACACCAGTGAGGAAGCGTGAAATGCATCTTTTTTCTAATTTAGGACCTGTACTTGTTATAATGAGACCATATCACTCTCTATAACTAGCTTGGAGGAGGTTGTAGCCAGGTGGGTTGTAGCCAGCCTCTTCTCCCAGAAAACAGGACAAGAGGACATAGTCTTAAGCTGGGCCTGGGGAGGATCAGGATGGACATTAGGAGGAATATCCTCACAGAAAGGGTGATTAGACATTGGAATGGGGTGTCCAGGGAGGTGGTGGAATCACCGTCTCTGGAGGTGTTCTGAGGAAAGGCTGGATGTGGCACTCAGTGGCATGGTAGAGTTGAAATGGTGATATTTGGTCATAGGTTGGACTCAGTTTCAGAGGTCTTTTTCAGCCTAATTGATTCTGTGATTCTGTAACCATCTCAGTTTCTGAAACTATTGTTTGGTATACCTGTAACACGTTTCTTCCATAAAGCAGTGTGATGTGTTTCTTTATGGACAGCATTCAAACACTCTGAGGGATGGAGATGCTCCAGCCAGGAGAGGGGAAGGTTTGAGGGTACCTCAGAGCAGCTCTCCCTCCCTGCGACAGGCAGGCCATGGAGAGAGGGTGTGTAGTGGGTGAACGATTGACAACAGCTGTAACCCACATCTGAGCAGGTCCCACCCGAAGCACAGACTAATCCACAGCCGTGAAGGGCGGTCCGGGCTGTGGGAAGGCACTGCCCCGTCTCCTGTCCCAGGCCGGTGCTCCCGCAGCGGGGGTGGGGAGGGGCAGGGGCTGCGCTGTGAGGAGGGCGGGAAGGAGGGAAGGAAGGCGGGGGCCGTCCCAGGACAGCGGGCGGGGAGCGCGGGCCGGGGCAGTGACACTCCCCGCGGTTCCCCAGGGCTGCGCCGCGGCCTCAGCGCCGCCCGTGCTGGGGAGCCCGGGTGGGCCGCGGCTCCGGCATGGCCGGGGCGCCCGCCGCGCTGCCGCCGCCNGGTAGGGCCGTGGCGGGGGCCGGAAGGCACCTGCGCCCGCGGGGGAAGGGGCGGCCCGGTGCGGCCCGACCGCAGCCCCAGCGTCGGGGAGCGGCGCCCCGGAGCAGCTGCGGCCGGATGGCGCTGGGTCTGCTCGGAGCGCTGGAGCGACTTGTCGCCGGTGTTCCCGCGAAGGCAGCAGCCCGACGGGGAGCGCCCCGGCTCCGGCTCCGGCTCCGGCCCGGCAGGGACGGCGTGGGCCCGGTGCTCGGGCCGGCAGCCGCCGCCGCCCCTTGGCCGAGAGCGGGGCCGGGCGGGCGGCGCAGGCGGCCGCACAGGTGTTGGGACAGCGGGCATTTTGTGAAGGCATTTTGTGTCCTCTTGCCTTAAAGGGAAGGCCGAGCTGTCCGCTCGGGTGTGAGCCCGCCTTGTGCCTGCTTCCCCTCCTGCTGCAGAGACGCTGAGAACTTTACGTAGCTAGGCTTCGTAATAAAAACGTGGATGCTTTGCAAGCAGCGTGGGTGTAAACTTTTCCATCCTCTCGTTACCATAACTGTAGTATGTTATGGGGAAGAGTACTGAGGCGCAAACAAGAATATTCCGTACGATTCTTTTCCCTGCTCTGGCATGCATGTGAACTAGTAGTCCCGATGATAAGTATCAGCCAGCAACTGCAGGTATCTGGATTTTAGCATACAGCTTCACCTGTCTTGTGCCTGGCTTTTCAGATGTACCAAGACATGCCAGTCACCTCACCAGTAGTGATGCACATTAAGGTGCAGGTCTTGGGCAGTCCTCAAAACCATCGAAACAGCCAAAAACTTGAGCTGCAAGTTTGTTTTTTTTCTTGAGAGGTAACTTGAAGTACATTGTAATTTGAGCATCAAAGACTGGTAATAAAATTTAGTATTTAAATATCTTTTTTAAGTTAATGGATCAGCACACAGTTGAAGCAGTGTGCTCTTTCATCCACCTTTGTCCACCTTCTATCCCTCATTGCCATCACATGTGAGACAAACCTATCACCATCACTTTATTTAGAAGTGTGGAGTGGTCATTTTCTGTGGTTGTGTAGGGTCTGTTTCACTAGCTGAGGAGACTAGTTAGAAATGAACTAATATTTAATTGTAACTTAAAAAAATAGTTTTAACTTCAGAAATTAATGAAGGGATTAATGAAGGAATTAAATTCAGATACTATGAATGAAATACACCAATCTTGTCTTTCCATGAGAGAATTTCAGTGTGTGGAGCTCTAAGTGATGTTCTCTTCAGTTTTGTGAGCGAAGGCCCTGCAGCCAGAGTGGGTGGAGGAATTTCTTTATTCATCACAGAGATGTCTCAGACATACCAGGGATGTCAGGAAGATCTGAGTGCCACTGGATGGCAATTTCTAGTGTAGTAGCATTGTCTTAAATGACATGACAAAGGGTTTTGTGGATATTACTGGTAGTGATATCAGGCCAACCCGTGTTTCATGGCTTGCTGTTGCAGTAGTGTCTTCTGTCCCTGGCGCTGCAGGCAGCGCAAGGTAAAGCCAGAGGATACGTTTCCCAGCCACCTAGTAGGGACTCAAGCCTGCTGCTTCCAGGTGCACCAACCTGTGTTGCTCTGGTTGAGCTGCCTTCAAGCTGAGCTTTACTGGGCCATGTGGACTGACATTACCACCAGGAGACCTTGTTAAATTCCAGCTCTCTTCACTTACTCCGGGTGCTGTTGTAGCTATAACCTTATCCAGAGATAATCTAGTGAAAGGAAAGAAAACAGTCGAAGGCTGGGAAGAAAAACAAAGCACTAGTTTCTTATAGGCAGTGAACTGAAATTAGGTGTTAAGTGGCTTTCTCAACTCTTGACTTTTCAGTGAGTTTCAGTGAGTTTCAGTGATAGAACCAGAAAATAACATGAGCTCTGTTCATTTCATGTTCAGTGCTTTAACTGTGGGACTGTCTTTTATCTGGAAATCATACAATACTTTGGTTTGGAAGGGGCCTTTAAACATCATTGTGTCTGGTTTGTAAAGCATTTTTAGATGCAACACGGAGATATTCCTCATTGTGTACATTCTAGGTGAGTGTAAGGGGCTTACACACTCTGGTAGTGTTTGATTTACCCACAAAATCTCACTAAATTTCACTGAGAAAGTGTGAATCAACTCTGAGAATTCCCTTTTGAACAATGATTACATTTAGCCTTAAAGGGCATTCCCAGTGAAGCTGGTAGCTTCCTTTTCCACTTCCATTTTTCCTGTGTCTCTTACGTGCTGTTGATACCCTCTGCTACCAGCTTAGATAAGCCGACAAAAATGGAGGAATATTTTTTCGTTATGAAGTGTCCTATTTTGATTCTTTGAAGGTTTTTTTCACCCCTCTCATTCTGCTCTGTTACTTTTGCTATTTGTCCTTGTAGCAAAGCTTCATTAACAAAACTGCTTTTGGTGTATCAGCACCGTGTTTTGGAGAGTGTAAGGTTTGAAAGCAAGCCATGTTATGTATTCTGTGGTAGTGGTGGTGTTTTTCAGTCTCAGGAGTTGAATTTGGTCTTATCTGTGATGAAGCAAGTACAGCGTTAAAAAAAGAATATTCAAAATATGGTTCCATCTAGCTGTAACAGAAAAAGAAGATTCCGTGAGTGCATTTTTTTTTCTAAGCGTGTATTTTCTGGAAATTTTTTTCCACAGTTGATTAATAGTAACTGCTGATGAATCAGAGTGAAAGGAGGTTCGCTTTTTCCTCCTGCGAAAGTAAGAAGCGTTGAGATTCACTGTAAGAGACTGGACTGTCATCAGCATAGGATTACATCAGTGTAAGGACATTTTTAATTTCATCACGCTCATGAAGTTCTGGTTAGGACTTTAAAACTTATTCAACCAAGTTTTAATGGGCAGTCACACTGACTGTAAGGGCTTCTAACATGTGGTCGTGTTTCAGGCAGAAACTTGAGGAAAGTTAGCTACCAGTCTGATTCTTCACTGTTGTTCAAAAGCAAAAAAAGCAATTATGGAATTACTTAAAGAAAGTGATTGTGGTCAGATTTTAATTTTTAACTGCTAGTTTCTTGAGCTTTGAATCAGCAGAGCTGATCATCTTCATTGCCAGAACATGCCACTCCTGACAATGCCATGAAATCTCTAGCAATTTCTTTTGCTGTTTGCACAATATTTTAAAAAATAGTGATTTTTATCACTGCTGTGCTGTAAATCCAAACCACAACACTGTACCAGCTACTGAGAAGAAAATTAATTTTATGCCAGCCAAACCCAGGGCAGTTATGCAGACCTTTCCAAAGTTCCAGCAAAATGTTAGCCATGGAAGATACTTTTCCTGAAATAATTATTTTTCCATTAAAGAATTTTTCTTTTTCTTCTATCTTCATAGCAAGTTTGTCGTGCCACTTGGACAAGTTTTTACCAGAAACTTTAGCATATATTAATTACTTTTAAAGTAACTCTGTGTAAGTGCCAGAATTCAGTATGTATTTCTTCAAAATTTGAAGAGTTGGAATTTTTTTATGATCATAGTGGTTTCAAACATGTTACTGGCAGATGCAAGAAGAAAGAATGAAATACAACTAGATGAGGAGGTAATTGTACAAATCACAAAATTTTGGAACAGATGCTTGAAGCATGTGAGAAGAATCACTTTGGGTCAGTTCTGTTTGAGGTAAGTTACTCAGTGCAGAACTGAAACATTGTAAAGCTACAAATGTTTGTAGGAGCGTTTGTACACCAGGGAATTCTCTTTGGAGAGGACTGGAAGCTCTTCATTTGGTGCAGTGGTTGAAATCTTGGACCTGGGTACCAAGATAGGGTAGTGGGAAGGAGCTAGAGGAAGATTTGGTTCTGTGGGGAAGCTCTAGGCATGTTTATAAATGTGAATTGTGAGTCCATGCAGTAATTGCAAATGCGTTCTTTAATCTTTCATTCTGCCTTTTTTCTTAAAAGCTGGTTACGTTGGATACCTGGAATTCGGTGCTCTTTCACGAATGTTTTCTCCCTTTTTAGTCTGTCTCCACTTGTGCTATAGAATCAGAGTAAACAAGTCTTTTAAAAGTTATTAATATCACAAAAGCTTATTTATATCTGGTATTAACAGGCTTTGAATACTTTTTTCCATCACTCAGATCCTATCCTAAGGGAGAGTCTTCCTGCGTTATTTATGTTGGTGGTTGTAAGCTGTTTTTCCTGAGGTTTAGGGAAACAGATGTCCGACTTGCACCTTCATCTGTTGGGACCTGCATATTTTATCTTAGTTACCTCAGAAACTATTGGGACTCAGAGTGTCTGTAGTAGTTTGCCTGCATTCAGTGCGTATGTACTCTTAAATGAGGCTTCAAGCTGTGCTTTTATATAGCTGGAAGTGTTTTTACTATTTGGAAGCCTGCTTTCATTTTACTTCTAGATTGTACAACCCTTCTACCTCGTATTGAAGCGCCATAAATATATTGTTAGTACAGAAGGAAGGTGTAAGTAGGAAAAACAGCTGCTCTCTTTTGAGAATGGAGGGACAAAGGCAGGGAGGGGGACAAAATTATACCACTTTGGTTTCTGTACAGCCCTGAAGTGGGTTCTTGCAGATTGTATTTAGTAGTCTGGTACTGGTGTGAAAAAGTATGTTCTGCAGAAGGAGTGGTTACACTGTTTTTTCACTAGCCACAGAAGAAATGGGCTGTGCTCTTAGGAAGGGCTTCTACCTGAACATCCCAAATAGCAGAGCCAGAAATATACCCAAATTTGTCAACAGACAGATGAAAGACTGCTGTCATCTGAAAGATAAATATTTGTCCGAGTTACCTGCGTGAGTTGATTGCTGTCACTGTTACATCTTTGTGAATGAGATGCAGGGGACAGACTTCAAGGTGCAGATCTCAGCTGGACAATGGGAAACTTATTCACTCAAATTACTAAAACAGGTGTTGCCTGTGGATACACTAGGGTTGATGAAGCCGGTACCCCACCAGTCACAGCTGATGGATGTGCTTGTTACACTTTGTATCAGAGTGTGCTCTTAGGATGGATGAATTAACCTTTAATCTGACTTGGTGTTTTTCATGTAGAAAGTTAAGTACCGTTATTATCCTGAAGGGTCATTCTACAGTTGGAGTAACTTGGGAGGCTGTGCATCAAACATCTAGTGGATAAGGACCTTCTCTATACTTGGGGCTCCTAGATACCAGTGCAGCACAGGACAACAGCAGATGGTGAGATAGTAGGGTGAAAAAAACCCGGTGAATTCATTCCTGCCCCTTCATCCTCCCATCTCCCCTGCCCCCTTCTTGTTAATTCCTTTTTATACAGCCAGCCTGTAGAGCTCACTGATACTGCAGAGTATTGATGAGGCCACTGCAAGAACTGTGATATCAGCTGAGGAGTTACCATGGCACAGAGGTGACTTGACTCTGCAGTAGGCAGCAAACAAGCCAACAAAACTGCCCCTGACTCAGCAGTTCTGGAATTTGGAGAGGATCCTGATTGAAAATATGTGGGCTATGTTAGACTTAATCCTTTACTTTTATGGTTTTATCTTTAATTACTAAGTAGTATAGATTTCATGACTTCTGGTAAAACAAAATATATATAGTTGTTTTCACAGCAAATCAGTGGGCTACATGGGCACAGTTTGTCTGAGCAGCAGTAATTTTGTAGCCTTGTCATAGCATTTATTGTAGTGCTGAAAACACAAGATCAGTACATTGGGTACTAAAAATAAACTAATGTTTTTGTCCATGTGAGAAGGATTCAGGATGTCTGAATATATCTTAGGTTTTATCTACATTATTTTTCCTTACACTGTAGGTTTCTGGTGAAAGCTTTAAGTGCTCTGGCACTGATACCTCCTGAACATTTTGAAGACAAAAACGTTGTCCAAAAACTCTCTTCATGAAACAACAGCATTTTTCTTTTCTGCTTGAAGATCAAATTATGTATTTCAATTTTTTTCATATAAAGGGGTGGATACTAGGGGTAGGAAAGGGACTTGGTAAATGTCCTTCTTTTTCATCTGGCATGAGTGTAAAAACCTCTCTGGATTATGCATGTATAAAAATTTCTGGATTATTGGTTCAGGCACTCTAGGGAAAGCCTTTCTACATTACTTTCAGTGGGAATAAGGTGTAAAAGGGATCCAAAGAAGTAAAGGATTGACATATCTGTAGATTTGGCTGTTTCCTATCCACAATGTAGACCAGAGGGAGTTGAGCAGACATGAAGTCTCCACTGAATTACTTCCAATTAAGAAATGAGTGTGGAACTGTGATTCCAAGATCATTGTTCTTATGGCATTGCTGAGAAGATGCTTGATCTCAGCTGAAAAAGAAATACTGACAGAAACAAAGAGAAGAAAAAGCCATTCTTTCAGTTAGCTCTCTAGTCTTGATTTTGTTGTTGGATGGTTCTGCATAGCTTATGATAACAGTGTAGTGAGTCTGAGCTTGGTTTCTTGTAGATAGATTTGTGGGGTTACTAATTTTGGCAGTGGAGAAGAGATGAGGCTTTTATTCCTATGTGCTTTGTGTACAGGAGGAAGATAAATATTATTCAAAGGGTAGCTGTTTGTAGAATTTGATGTTGTTTTAGCACAAGAGAATGAAAGCCAGACAAAACGATAAAAGGCCAACCTAATACCACCCCTAGGTGATGAGTGAAAAATCTTTTGCTCTGTTACTGTGGAGGTTTTTGCTATGCCTGATTTCACATGGTTAGTTCAAAGAGGGATGTTGTGGACAGAGCTGGTCAAGAATCTTCCGTAAAATTACTTGAAATAAAATTTTCAAAACTTCCACTTCCCATATAAATATTGCCTGTTATGATAGGAATACAGGGAAATACAGCCCCAGACTTGAGGGTTGGCTGTAAGGGAGAAGGAAGAAAGATGGAGATCACAAATTAGCCAGTAACTCGGGTTGAACAGATCTTTAAATTTGCGTCCCAAGTGATTATGCCTCTATTTTTGCGAGCCTTTGTGTGTCTATTTCCATGTCCATAAATGGACATTAATAGCTAACATAGATCTGATTATTATTCTCAGCTGCTTTCACTTGTCTTTTCCATTTGAGGCATAGAGATGTTACAGAATAGATTGTCTGCCCAGGCACTTCAAAGGAATCATTCCCTGTGTGATATGTTGCATTCACCTGTTCCAGTAGCAAAAGTCTTTCAAGTATTTCAGCAATACCACTGGTACTGCTGGCTGAACTCCACTTATTTTCTGTAATGGTGCAATTAACATCAGATGGTCCATGACAATATGTCCCTCTTTCAAAAGCACTGGATCAATTTTGAGGTCAATCATAACTCAGTTTCAACCAGAAATCATTCTAGAAGTGTCTACTCTAGAGGAACTTCGTTCCTGTAGTGTAATAATATGCTTCGTAGTTTTGAAGCAGAAATCATGCCAAGGCACTGCAGGTGGTCCAAAATCTTGTTTACTGCTGGATCAGTGCCTAGCTGCCCCACCTTCAGTGATGGATTCTGACTCTGAAGAGTTCTGTGGAAGGCAGAAGCTTTGACTTAGGTTTCTTTTTTTCTTTCCAGGAAATTCATGCATAGTGTAAATATCAAACTGTTGCCCAGTTGGTACACTGCAAAATGTTGGCTTTACAGCTTCATTCTAGTTATTCTGGTAATCCATAGATAGATAATCTCTCTGCTTAATTGCTTCCCCAAAAATCCAATGTTTTTTCCCCACATACTGAAGTCTGTTGAAAAGTAATTTTCACCAGCAGCCATTACTTTTGACTCAGAAATCCAACTAATTTTATGGGTTGTACTACGGCGATCATAATGAAACTTTCAGGACATTGACATCTGTGAAAGATTTTGATACCACTTACTAATTTCTGGGGAGCTCCACTGATAAAATACAGTGGAATCTTTTACTTGCCAGTTTTCTAGGGCTGCCAGGATGTAATGTAGCAAAAATAATGTAACTGCTTCTTGGAGTCTAGTAGAGTGAGGACAAGGGTGTGTCTACTCAGGGTGAAACTTTTTTGTATCCGTAACATTGTACTGGTGTACAGTGCTGAAGGAAATGGAGTCCTTTTTTGATTAAGGTAGGTTATTTCAGACAGCTAGGTTATGCTTCCTGGGATCTTTAGGAAGTGTCCAGCTGGTAACTAAGTACCACGCAGTCGCTTGCTCAGTCCCCCACTCCATGGTGGGATAGGGAGGATAATAAGGGAAAAAAAGAGGTAGAACATGGATTGAGATAAGAACAGTTTAATGATTGAAACAAAGTAAAATATAATAGTAATGGAAAAGGAGACAACAAAAAGAGAGAGAGAAATAAAACCCCAAACCAGCAGGTGATGTACAGGACAGTTCCTTGCCACCTGCTGACTCATAGCCGTTCCCCTAGTTCGTACCCTGGGCATGTTGGAATATCCCTTTGGCCAGTTCAGGTCAGCTCTCCTGGCCATGCTCCCCCAGCCTCTTGGGCACCTGATCGCTGCAGAGCATGGGACACTGAAATGTCCTGGATTTAGGATGAGCACTACTGAGCAACAGCTAAAACATCAATGTGTCACCAACATGATTCTCTTAATACCTGCAAAACACGGCACTGTACCAGCTACTGGGAAAAAATTAACTCTCTCCCAGCCAAAACCAGGACAGTAAGACATTATCTCTGTGTGCCATTTGCTGAGATAGAAATCAGAGGACTCCTCTCTCTCACCTGTGTTACTGGATCTAAAGCTCTATAGGGTAGGGACAATCTCCTATAGTCCACCTGTATGTTAGATAGCACAGTGACAGCCCTGTCCACTGCTATAGTGTGGATTTAGCATAACATAAAAAATTAAAATTATTTAACATGTTTCCTAGCTTATTAGTTAGTCCTTGCGTATACTGGGGGTTTGACACTAGTTGTGTTATTCCAATACTTGCTTTAAGGAGGAGGTCTTTATTTACCCCACAGAATAACATTACTATGTACAACGAATGGCATAGGTCCTCTCAGTATATAAATTTAATATAAAGCCTGTAAGGTGTACTTGAGCTATTTGATGAAAGCTTCTTTTGAACTAGAAGCAAACTGCTGGGGAAGAATTCCTTCCTGTTCTACTTGGAATCAATTTTCTATGCACAGTGGTGACTCTTCACTGTATTTCAGTAACATAAAGATCTTTCCCGTGTTTCTCTGGATACTTAATATAACTCTATATTACATAGTTGTTTTCTGTGGGGTTTGCTGAAATCTTGTCCTTGGGAAATCTACCTAGAATTTTTATACATCCTACAGCAAATTTTTAGATACTATTATTGATTATTTCATGAATGAGCTGCTAAGTGAGATTTATGATTTGGATACTGTGCAGAATCCAGTTCAGAGTCAAAGCCACACTTTATAAAGAGTTGTCAGAGTGTATTAGATTAAGCAAGGGGACAGCTAATGTAAGAACTGGAACAATTAAACCTCAAAAGTCCTCTGTGGTTATGCTTGATTTTAAAATGAGAAAATTATTTCAGAATGAAGCTAAAAACTGCAGAATAAATATTTAACTGGTGGTGTTCTTACAAGCTGTATCCAAACATAGCTGAAAGCATCATAAACTTTGGCAGATGGAATTTGAAAATAGACATGTCTGGAAAAAAAAAAGGTCAAGGATCAGCTTGAAAGAATCAAAGCTTTTACTAAATCCTCCTTAAGTACATCAAGAACAAAAACCCTGCAGACAGTCTGTACAGCAAGTTGATTAAGTCACCAGTATAAAAGAAGCACTCAGAAAGGGCATGGCTACTGCAGAGAAGCTAAACTAAATGGTATTTACTGCTAATTGGGAAGATTCCCAAACTGAAATTCCTTTTTTGAGGTGGAGGCAGGGGAGGAGAGGGGTTGACCTAAAAATCTTGGTGAAATAACTTGCTTGCTAAGGGTAATATCTGATCTCATGCTTAAATGCCCTGGTACCTGAAGCCTGGATGGTGGCAGATTTAATGCCACTATTTAAAAGAAGAATTACCAGGGGACTGTAAGCCTGACATTTGCACCTCAAATTTATAGGTACTGTAACAAAGGATAAAAGATGCTCAAGTGAGAAGGATCAACTTTGGAGGTGTCAGTAGGATTTCTTTAAAGAGTTCTTTACAAGCCCCTTGGAGTTTTCTTGATGAGGGTGGGCAAAGTTTCTAAGATTTAGAGTTTCAAAAGACTTCTGATAAAGTTTGCTGCCAAAGCATTTTTAGCATTCATTGGAGTGCAGGGCTTTGTATATTAAGTAATTGATTAAATAGGAGGTGTGGTAAATGATTGATACATTTTTTTCATATGTCAGAGGGAAGTTAGCAGCAGAGTTTTTGAGGATTTGGTCTTAGGATTTGTGCTGTTCAGAATAGTAATAATGGGGATGGTAAAGGCAGTGAGTAGTCAAATGAGAAATCTTACTGGTGTTACTGTTCCTCAGGGCAGAAAAGAGGGGAGTGAAGGAGACTTGTGCAGATTTGAGTGACTGGCCAGCAGGATGGCAGGGGTAGTTGAAGGTTGCGTACAGGGAACAAGAGGGCAGTTTTGCCTGGAATGGAGGGATGAAAATACCTGAAAATGACGCAGGTGGCAGGAGACTTCTGAATCTTCTCTGCGGAGACGGCATAGGTTGTCTCTAATGGAGATACAAGAACATGTTGTAGATGAAAATGTTTCCAAAGAGAAAATAGAGGAATGCTTCAGAGAGAAATTCTTTGGCAGCTACAAAATAGACTGGGTGTGACAAACTCAGGAAAACACCTAAAACAAACAAACAAAACAGAAGTATTAGAAAGAAATTATTCAGTATAATTTCATGGCTCTTACAATTCCCAGTCATCACTGTTGGAGATAAGAGTACTGGACTGAATTAATCCTTTGTCCATTATGGTATGGCCATTGGGCTCTTACTGAATGGCTTGGACTGGTGAATTTGATATCCGAGATTTATTTTCATTTGTCCGTGAGTAAGTGTATAGAAAATAGTATACATTTTTTACATATATTTGTGTATGGATAAGAAAGAGAGATTTTTTTTGTGTGTGATTAAATTTCCTGTTTATTTTCCTTTATTTCTTTCAGTATCATTTTATGGTGATAGCTTTGTGGAGCTTAACATGGCAGAAGCATCCCCTCAGACATCCTTACAGCTGCAGTTTCGAACAAGCAAGCCACAGGGACTGCTTCTTCTTGCAGCTGGGAAGACAGATTATTGTTTAATGGAGCTACGCTCAGGATATGTGCAAGTATGCTTTATAACTGCAGCTAAAAAAATATGCGTAGCCTGTATTTCTCAGAGTTTTTCTTAAGGCTGTTATCTATAACAAGATATCTAAACAAGTTGCTGTTCAAAGAAATGGAAAAATCACATAATATAATTGATAATTTCAAAGTATGGCTTTTATTTCTTATTTAGCTATTATTTGGTTATATCTCTATAACTGAGATCCTTTGAGAATCTTTTGAGATCTCTTGATCTTAAGATCAAGTGTTCATTGTGTTCCAAGCATGAGATTCAGTAAAGGCAAAATTTCAGATTTGATTATGTTAGCTTTATGGAAAGTGCATGAATCTGAGTAATTGTTTTTCTGCAAGGTAGGTTCTTGAAAGATCACTTTCAATTGGGTTCTTGGGAGCTGTTGTTCCTAGCAGAACTGCAAATGAGTCCATTCCTGCTTCTGCAGTTATTCAAGTTGTATCTGTGATGGCAAGTAAACCTACACAGAATTTTAGTGGAATTTTATTTTTTCAATTATATTTTGTAAATTATGTGCCTAGTATGAAAATGTATGAAAATTAATGTATTAACTATGTATTAATGTATGATTGTGAAAAATACCACTTTGGATTTTGATAGTTAAAATTCTATCTCTTGCAGCTGAGAATTAACTTTGGTGTGGGGGAACGAGTACTGCATTCTCATCAAAGATCTCAGCTGAATGATTTAGCTTGGCACCTGGTTGAACTACATCATGAAGAAGATAATGTCACATTGGTAATTGATAAACATGATAGAACTAGTGCAAAAATGCCTGGAATTCGTTATGAATTAAACATTGATTATGGATTCTACATAGGTGGTACTGGTAAACTTGATGTTCCCTACCTTGCTGGAGCCCTACCCAGTTTCCGAGGATGTATTGATGATGTGTTATTCAATCAGTTAGACATTCTGATGCCTCTGAGACGTTCTCCTGGCTTCAAAAACATCCATGAAGTTTCAGTGGGGTGCAGTGACGAATTCTTTGCAGGTGAAGAAGAACCCATTAGTTTCTTCAGTTCCAGGTCCTATATTTCTTTCCCATCATGGAATGTGGACAAGGAGGGAATCTTCGAGTATACCTTACAAACCTCAGCTACACGTGGCTTGCTGCTTTACCACCCTGGGCAAGCAGGAGATTTCATTGCAGTGGAAATGGAAAATGGTTTAATTAAAGCTTACGTTGGGAAGCATAACAGTAGAACCCATCTTTCCTCTCGTAGGTCAGTCAGTGATGGTCGTTGGCACTACATCAAACTGAAATTTACTGCAGAGTATTTGCAGCTAACATTGGATGAAGAAACTGTGAAAAAATCATTACCTCCCCACAGTAAGTTGCCACTTCTGAAGGGATCCCTCTTTGTAGGTGGTGTAGATGACAACATACGATCAGAAGTGATTAAGTTAATCTCAGTATCTGGGAAGTACACCAGAGGAGGATCCTTCAAAGGCTGCTTAAGGAACCTGAAAGCGAATTCAGAAAAGAAATCGCTGAAGAATGTTCTAATAACAAAGGATGTTTCAGCTGGATGTGAAATGCAGAGTGCTTTTAATACAAGTCTTTCTTTAGAGACGGCTGTAAACAACCCTCCTGTAAAAGCAGCTCCTGTATTTGCCATTTCCCATGAAAGCTCAGTTTCTCTGGGCAAGGAAGACAAAAGCCACCTTTTAGTTCTTAGTAACTTGATTGTGCTAGAGGGCGAACAAGCTTCACTTGAATCTAAGCATATTAAAGTTAACTTAGACTTTCAGAAATTAGGAATTCATCATTCACAAATTCTTTTTCATATAAAAGAACCACCCTCTCATGGACACTTGAAACTGAATGTTGAACCAGTGCAGGAAGTGAATACATTTACTATGCAGGACGTGTGGCAAGGGAAGATTCTGTATGTCCATGATGGCTCTGAGTACACTTATGATTATTTTAATTTCTCCATTTCTACCAGCAGTGAGAAGATTGTGTCTCCATATTTGCAAGGAAATGAGCAGCATATGTTTAGCATTACTGTCACTCCAGTAAATGATGCACCTGAGATCATACTTCCTGAGGGAAACTTGCTTCTTCTCTTAGAGAACTCAAAGAAACGTTTGACTAGTGACCTGATAAAGGTTCTAGATAAAGATACGGATTCTGTGGGTCTCAGACTTTCAGTGCTTGGAAATTTGAATGCAGATGCAGGATTTCTAGAAAATTCAAAGCATCCTGGAAAAGCTATCACTACTTTTTCTAGTAAGGACTTAAGTGAAGGCACTGTTTTCTTTGTCCACACAGGTGTCAAGAACTCACGGATTGTTCTCAGGGCAAGTGATGGTGAGAAGGTGAGCAACACTGTTGTGTTACGTGTCATGGCAGTTCCTTTGGATTACAGAGTTGTCAACAACTCAGGAATAAATCTCCTCCAAGGTGTTACAGCTCTTATAGGACCTAGGCATCTGGCAGTGGAAACAAATGCTCTCCTCCAGGAACTAGAGATACGGTACGAGATCACAGAGCCACCTCACTTTGGTCAGGTCCAAAGGCAGCATTCAAGGGGGGAATGGAAGCAAGTCAGCTCTTTTTCTCAACGCTCTCTTCAGCGCAGCCGTGTGAGATACTGTAGCACTTTTAGAGACATTCAGCTGGAAGATGTTGCCGACCAATTTAAATTCAAAGTTAGCATAGGAAGCAGAATCAGTGAAGAGCACACATTTCCAATCAAAGTGAAATGGTTAAGGTACAGTCTATTGAAACATGCTCCTCTAGAAATTGAAAAATCAAAGAAGAAGTACTTGAATTCTGATAATCTTTTTGCTGTGATTACAGATCTAGAAGTACCTGAAGATGAGCTTCATTTTAAGCTTCTGTCCCTACCAAAGAATGGACAGATACTGCTTAATGACCAGCCTTTGCAAAAAGATTCAGCCTTTACCCAGAAAGATATTACTGATCGAAAAGTGGCATATGAATTAATCAGGTACCATGAAGACTATGATTCATTTAGGTTTCTCATTTCTACAAAGTATCTGGAATCAAATTTCTATGACTTTGAAGTCTACATCAAATCAGGTTTCAGAAACATTATTTTGACTAACAATGGCCTTAATGTTACTGAAGGGGAAGGAGAATTAATAACAAGCACGAAATTGTTTGTGCAAACACTAGATAATAAAACTTTCCAATATGAAGTTATACAGTTTCCTAAGCATGGGAAATTAAAACTTACTAATTTTTCTGGTTCATTCGAGAGTAACGGCAATCTTACAACTTTCACTGATAAAGATATAACTGATAAGTGCCTTATGTATGTGCATGACGATTCTGAGACTGTGTTTGATGAATTTCTTGTCAGAGCTTCCAGCAAAGAGTCAGGAAAGGGGACAAACTTTGATCCAGAAGTAGAACCTTTGTCAGTAGAAATTCGATTCTACATTTCTGTCCAGCTGAAGAATGATGAGAAACCAGTTCGCATAATTGATAAGATATTTAACGTAGTGAGAAATGGGCAGCGATTGTTAACTTTGGCAGATCTTTGTTATCATGATCCTGATTCTGATTTTGATGATGGACAGTTGCTATATACTAGACGTGGTATTTCCAATGGGGACTTGGTGCTAGCAAATGATACTTTGCATAGACTCTACCAATTCAAACAAGTGGACCTGGAGCAGAAGCGAGTCCTGTTTATACACCATGGTGCAGATTTTGGGCGCTTTGTGCTTTTTGTTACAGATGGCAAGCACTATACTTCTTTGCTTCTGGAAGTTAATGCCACTTATCCTTATGTTAGCTTGGCAAACAATACAGGATTGTTGGTTCAAAAAGGGAAAGAAGAAACTATTTCAACAGCTAACCTAAGTGCTACTACAAACCAAGATGTAAGGAATGATCATGAGCTTACATATGAGATACTCTCTTTCCCAAAGTGTGGAAGAATATTTGTGAATAATTTATTAATGGATTCCTTTACTCAGCTTGATCTGATAAAGGGGCATGTGACCTACAGACATGATGACAGCAGCAACCTTATTGACACATTTAACTTTACAGTCCGTGCTGGAGATGTCCATCTGGATGCTGCACTGCAGGTTCGCATATATTTGGAAAGTCATCAGCAGCCACCAAGGATTATGAACAAAAACAATCTCTTGGTTGAAGAAGGAAAACCAGTTAAAATCAGTAAAGGAAAACTGCAGGTAGGTTAACCGTGTTGTCCATTCCTCCAATCTTGTAGCAAGTTTTCCTCACTGTTTTTTCAGCCATTGCGATGTCTTTAGTTTGTATCTTCTCCTCTTTAACTCCTTTTGATTACCACTAATATGACTGCATTCTGGGTGCTTAATTCAGGAGAGACTGACACTAGATCTTCCATTTTTAGGAAGGAAAACTGATGATGTTGAAGAGAAAGACTTTGACTGTATTATATATTGGTGCTTAAGATGCTGCATGTATATATTCGTTTAAGTTGTAACAATTATTTGCACTCCATGTAATGTTCTTAATTGAGCTGGTGGGAAGGGAAGGGAAGGTTCGGGAAGGGAAGGTTCGGGAAGGGAAGGTTNTGATTTAGTTTGGAGCTAGCCCCGTTAAAATTGTTTGAGGTTTATGTCCAAAATTTTAAAAAAGAAGTCAAGTCACAAACCTGAGGCTGTTTCTGTTCGATTAATTCTTCCACGTCTGATGTTTGTGTGTAGCCTTCCAGTAACCACCGCGAGAGGGCTCTGGCCGCACGCTGCTGAAATCCCGAAATCCTTGTTTCAGGCAGGGATCTACAGCTGTGAGCTCATTAGTTATGAATAATAATATAGCTCATGGAGTACATTCCTTTTCAAAACTTACAAAACATATTTGGGGTTACAAAATGGCTCTCATGCCACCTTTATTTAACATGTGTCTGCTTAAAGTATTGTATTGTTTTGGGAACTGTGTAACCTGTGTAAGGAGTGCCAGGTTAGTTAGGTAGACTATCCCAGGATTAAAAGTGAAAAATTCAGAAGAGAATTACAGAATTTCTCCCACTTCTATTTGAATAATTTTGGGATATGTTCTTAAATTTAAGGTTGTTCATGAAAATAGTTCTGCATCTGAGATTGTGTTCACAGTAAGACAGCTTCCAGTGCACGGATACATTCGGAAGTTTTCCTCAGACGAAAGTTATATCAATTCTGACCAGAGGCCAGCTTTGAGCTTCACACAGCAAGATGTCAACGAGGGCAAAGTTCAGTATGTGCAGACAGTTTCTGACCAACTAGATGACCATTTTTTTCTGGATGTGACCAATGGTGTCAGAACAGTGAGTGGAATAGAGATCTCTGTAGACATCATCCCCAGAATGATTCCACTGGAAGTACAGAACTTCACAGTAATTGAAGGGGGCTCGAAAGCCCTGATGGAAGATAATCTAAAAATATCTAGTAGACACTTTGCAGGACTCAGCTGTGAATTCATTTTAACTGAGCAGCCAAAACATGGGTATGTTGAAAACTCTCGTGTTCCTGGAATGAAGTTAACCACATTTACCAGAAAACAGGTAATGCCTTTAGATGTAGTCTTGATGAATTCTTTGTTTTGCTGAAAGCTGTGGGATTTTGTGGGAGGTGGTGAGAGACATGAGTTTGAGCTTTATTCTGGGCTTGAGTTGAACATCTTTCTGCTGTTTCTAGCTGGTCATTTGGAGTGGGGAAGGAGGCTGCCTTGTTGTGATGAACCACATCGCTTCCTTGGTGGCACTATTGACACAGACTCTAGTGTGCTATAATCACAGTAGACTGATGTACCACTCACATTCAGGGAGAGTTGTAGGTACTGTGGAAATGTGAGACTGTGGGTGCATTTTGAAAAGACCAGAGGAAATGGTATGTAGATTGAACAAGGAGAGCTGTGGAAAAAAAGTAATTTTTAAGGTAATTTCTTTGCTCACAGCAGCCACTATATGCCCAGTGAGCTAATTTTCAGTCATTTAGCTCCAAGAAGCAAAATGGTACCATAAGTTACCATCTACTAATGCTATGTTCAGATTATAGGTTCCAGGAAACATTGTTAAATATAGTGGGATTGGATTTCCATTTTTCCTTCAGGAAGAAGTGAGAATGCTAAGACTGGCAAGATATTCTGGCTAGAGGAATGGACAGATGAGCAGTAAAATTTACTGTTGTGAATGGAGCAAAGATGGAGGTACAATCTGGTATTACAGCATAAATAAAGTTTTAGAAGTCATAAAATGTTTGTGCAATAAATACAGAGAGCCACGACTAGGATGTTATTCAATGTGACATTTATTTTCTTCTAGCCTCTTTAGTTTTTCAGCTTGTTATGTTTTTCAGGTGGAACAAGAATTAATCTACTATGTTCATGATGGCAGTGAAGAACTGATGGACAGTTTTACCGTGATAGTAAATAACACGGAGTTGTGGAAACAAAGTTTGCCCCAAACTGTGTTTGTAACTGTTACTGCAGTAAATGATGAAGCTCCTGTTGTAAAAGTAAACAGAATTCTTCAGGTTTGTTTGTCAAGATTTTGAAGTGTTAAAATGAATTCCATTAATTCTGATGCCATTTAATGCCCCTTCATTAACAGACTATTGGGTTTGTATCTGGTAGGGGATAGTCAATATAATACATAGTCCTTGGATTTAGAGAATTAATGCTAATGAAAGGAGGCATTACATAGAACATAGGTTCTTTGTATTTAGGAAGATTTTAGACATCATGGAGAACACTTTCGGCTGTTCTTTATCTAGAAGGCTGAACAAGCATTCTTTTAATCTTAAAGTTATGTGAAGTCTCTTGGACTGATGTGAGGGTGAATGGCTTGCACCTGGATGATTGTTATGTTTTAGTGTTGTTTGCTGCAGTGTCTTGAGGGCTGTTATATAACATGTAATGAACATGTAACTTAGAAAAGTACCAAGAATAGTGATGATGAGAATGCCAGCTTTTCCCTGTTGCATTTGCACAGCCTTCCAACCCTAGGCCTCTTGCCCTGAAGTGTATTAAAAGGTCGGACTTGCTAAGGTACATTCTGCTGCCTGCTCCTGTCCGGTTCTGCCAGTGGGATGGGACAAGAGCGAATTGATTATGTGTTGGGTACTACTTACACAAAACAGGTGTGTTTCCTTCTTTAAAATTGCAAATGATACAATGCAATCTGTGAAAATGTAGGGTCATCAAAGTATTAGTGCAATCGCTGAATCTATTACTATGTGATACTGTGAGCTAAGAAGAGATATGTTAACTTTTTTCTAACTGCCTTCCCCCCAAGAAATCCTGAAGAAAATTTTGAAATTGTTGACTGATGCTACCTTTAGCTCATAATAATCATAGCTGACTTTTTATTCTACTGATCTTTGAAAAGTTATCTACCACTACAGAAGTGACTGCTGTCACCTCAGTTGCAGTGCATTTTCAGATTGATGAATTAATTAATTTGTTTATTTGTAGTATTTAGCCCAGGACATATTTGTATAGTATTTGTTTGTGTTATGGTAGCACTAAGTAACCAAAACCGATTTAGTAAGGACACTGTGCCCAAAAAGCCCCTACATCTGAAGACTTCTGAGATCTGATGGGTAAAAACAAGTTAAGTGACTCCAGAAAGCAGAATGAAATGAGCATGGGTCAGCTAATGAACCTATGATCACAGTAAACCAGCTGGAAGACATCAAGGCGGAGAAGATGTTTAAGAATTGATTTGAAAGAAGCTAAGCAGGATATTTTGAGGCTGCCATCATTCCCAGTGCTCTATGATGCAGTTTATAAATTGGTAGTACCAAAACATGCATTTAATTGTGTGTAGTTAGTTGTGTGTTGGAGAGGGAGAGTGTATTACTGTAAAGATGATTGTAACCTTGTGTTGTGTGTTTAGCCATTTTTCATGAGAAAACACATAGTTTTTAAACTAGCCACAATGGTAGTATTGTGCAGCTTCATGGTGACAGCAGATAATCTGCAGATCCCCACAATAGAAGTCATCCTGCCCTGTGCAGAGACTGCTGACAGAACGGCAGACTGCCTTCACAAGAATTTGGGTGGCACAGAGCAAAACCTTCCCTGGTTGAAGTATTTACAGTAGTACTCTACAGACATCAGCACAGCACGCAGTAATCTTTGTCTAGTCGCAGAGAAAAGGGCACTATGTTCAGTCAGATTTTTCTGGGTCTCTGTTCTGGTGCACTGCTGGCATTAAATTGTTGGTATTGAACTGCTGGAATTGCAGTCTGTTAACAGAACTGAGTCTGTGCAGTGCGCTGCAATGCAGTTTATAGATTTTTCTAAAAATACCTGTGAATCTAGGCTTCCCAAGAGCCAGGATAACAAAGCTTCACCTACCCAGAGTTCGTCCTCTCTACTGGGGACGCAGTCTGCATTCTAGAACCAGGATGCTGCCTTTGTGCCTGTGGTTTTGCTAGTTGTGCACAAGCTATTGTTGAAAAATCAAGATTGTATTTGTTGTGAGTGGGTACCAATATGTACACATAAGGTGGATTCATGTGAAGTCTGAAACAAATCTGGCAGTCAAGTTATCTGCTAGGAGGAATACACTGAGATGATTCTTCCTCAAATCAAACTTGCACATCCTCAGTGAGGTGAAAGAAAATGGGTTTTTCTTAGTCCTGCTAAGTACTGGGATGAGACAGGCATTTCTGTGTAGTGTGATGGTGGCTGACCCCATGTTCTAGCCAAACAGTCTGTGCTCCTCAAGGGCATTGTTAGTGGTAGATACTGAATAATAGATTATGTTGCTTTTAAAAACTCGGTAGCTCTTCTATATGTTTTGTAAGGTTGGAAATATGCAAAAGTATAAAACGACAGGCCAGTCAGTGTAATGCTACCTTTAGCTCATAATAAAGTGTAAAAACTGAAGTCTGGTAGAACTGTTTGAGTTGACTGCAGTTTAGGACCTCAGAAATTTTGCAGGTCACAATATAAACAGTCAGAAAGAACTGCTGAATGATTGAAAAATAGGCTAGGATATGGTATCTGTTGAGAAGTAGCTTATGTGAAGAGGTGCATTGTGTGGCCAGTGATGTTGGTGTGGGCATATGGAAGTTAATTTTGGCCTTTGTCATGGGCTTCTGTCCAAATGCAAGAAACTATTGGGTATGTGCACACATGTGGAATGAGTCTAACTCTAGCTTCCTCACTTCAGAGACATCTGTAACATTCCTTCTTCAAACAGCCTTGGCTGTTGTTACCACGGTTATGAGCACCATGGGGGGAATTTCAGGGTGACACATGTCCAGCAGTTTTGGGAGTTCTCTGCTTTGCCTGTAGGAAGTGGAAGTAAATGAAGGTTTAAAGTATTTTGGTTTTTTGGTTTGTTTTCTTTTCTCTTGGCTCAGAATTTGTGACATACCATATAAGCACAGAAAGTTTTACTGGCCCGACAGCTTCTGTACTGCATTTAATTTAAATCCTTTCCATTGCAACAAATTTGTGAGATATATTTTTATTTAGAAACTTAAATTATCAGCCTTTTAGATATAATTTCTTAAAATTTCCACAGGTTTTATAGACTTTTTTTTTTTCTGGAATGGGAATGGGTAAAGGAAATAGGATGTTTTGAAGAAAATCGCTATGCTAGCATTATATGCTGTGTGTTTAAAAATATGGGTAGCAATGCTGTGAAATGACTGTATCCTCATGTTGTCACAAGAGGGCTATATTTTCCTAGAATTAGGTTTTTTAAAAAACCACAAATTTAAAGTGATTATTTTTGTTGTTTTCTCTAAGTTGCTCACTAGAGTGTTAAAATGTGGATACAGACTGTCTGGTAGGATATGTAGCATGCAAGGAGATACTGATGAGCTGAATCCTGTAAGTAGAGCAGAATAAATTATTTCACATTAGCAGGGTCATGAACCTTTTTTTGACTATGCCTGTGGAATATGTTAGGCACAAGAGAAATCAGTGTCATGCTACATCCTGGAAGTCCAGATACAGTTTCATGGTGCTCTTCAAGGAGATTTTGATCCCAGATATGAAAAATAAGATGCTTGTACAATACTTGCTGTGTTCTCAGTGTTTGCTTCCCTATGGTTCTTTTCAGCTCTTAGATCTCCTTTCACTCCTCAAGGATCATGTTGCAGGCCATGTGTAGTACTTAAAAAACATTAAGTGGTAGTGTGCTGGGACAACAGAGTTAAATACTGACATTATAGAAAAACTACTTTTTTTCTATAATTAGAAATTTAAATTCTTTTTTCCTTTAGTAAGGAAAATAATTTGAAACTTAGTGAGTCATTTGTAATGACATGTCTGTTGTAATTTCTTATATTTTTGCATATTCTGTATGTGACCACCTTTTATTTCCTTCATAGAATAATCTACACAAGTCCTACTGAGATGAATTGAAAGGTCTCAGTACAAAACATGTAACACTGATGTGCTTATTTGGTGCCACTCACTAAGTCAGCCTGTGCCGTTAGTTGTCATTCTGTGTTGTAAGTGTCATCCTTTATCAAAATTTGATATTAATAATTACATTGCAGCATAATATATATTTCAGGGGAGAAAATAACTATTTGCTAGTTGCAAGGTATTTTCTATTATACACTTTTCAAAATTTTCTGATTAGAAAGAAATCTAACTTCATTTTAGTATCTCTTTTTCCGTGGCACGTACTTTGTGACACAATGTGGAATGAAATCTTTCCTCTGTTGAAGTGTGATGGCACAAATTTCAGTAGTTTAAAAGTTTTAAAGGGTTTCCTTACGTGGTTTATGTTAAAAAGTAGAATTAATACTTAGTGAATTGTAATTTTTGGCTTTGGCAGAGATAAAATGCCCTTTGTTAAGGATCATTTTTCCTCTTCAACCATTTGGTGTGATGTTACTACCAGATATTTGTTAAGTGTACTAAGGCCCTAGGAAGACAGGAGGGAATGATGCAGTGTGTGTTTGGAAGCTCAAGCTGAGGTATATAAAGGTTTAGGCTTTTAAGATTTTACACTGTGATATAAATTATGCATGGAAATTATTGATATTGATATAGTGAATATTTTAAGAATTTAATTTAATGTTGAGATAAATATGTATTCTTTGTTAGCACTTCCATCTGTAATTCCAAATATATACAGCAGAGATGAAAAAACAAAATGGGCCATTCCTTATCCTTCCCAAACAAGAAATTATCCGGTAAGATAGGGATGAAACTCAGAGAGCAGTCCTTTCTGCTTGAAAGAAGAGACTTTAAAGATCATCTAGTCCCAACTCCCCCTGCCATGGGCAGGGACACCTCATGAAGACCAGGCTGCTCGAAGCCTTATCCAACCTGGCTTTGAGCACTGCCAAGACTGGGGAATCTGCAGCCTCCCTGCACAGGCTGTTCCAGTATCTCACCACTCTCACAGTAAAGAATTTCTTCCTAATATCTAGCTGAAGTTCCCCTCTTTCAGCGTGTACCCATTCCTCCTTGCCCCGTCTCTCCAGTTCCTGTCAAAGAGTCCCTCTCCAGCTTCCCTGTAGGCCCCCTCAGATACTGGAAAGTGTCTATGAGGACCCCACACAACCTTCTTGTCTCCAGGCTGAACAGCCCCAACTTTCTCAGCCTGTCCCTGCAGGGGGGTGCTCCAGTCCTCTTATCAACCTCCTGGCCCTCCTCTGGAATTAGACTTAGAATGTACTCCAGATTTAGATTTACTAAAAGTAAGTAATGGTTTTTATACCATCTTTCTAAAAACTGGTTAACTGTTTTGTCTGAGATCATGACCTTGCAAAATGGTAGGCAGCTGTTGGCGGCATCAGTTGTTTCATCTCCCACTGTACTGAGCACCTCTGGGTTTTTAAATGCGCTAAAAAAGGGCCTTTATTGCATTTTGTTAGAAGAAAATACTGCAGCTACAAGAAGTGTTCTATTTGTATTAGAGTTTGTCCTGTCCCCAGGCTGTTTTTCTTTTATCTTTTCTGCTGGTGAAAGTTGAGCATATTGAATGCCTTGCCTGCTGTGAAATACATGACACTAATATTCATGTGTATGTGTTGGAAAGCAGCTCCTTGACTCAGTTATCATAATACAATTTTTGTTATGTTTCTAAGAGTTTGTATAATTCTTGACAAATAGAGCACTTGTGCTCCAGCTGTCTGAAATTTTTAATTTTGGTGTAGGGTGTATTTGCATGTATTATTTAAAGGTCTTGTATTTTGAAAACTATTTGCTACGATGAACTATGCCAGTCTGTGATCAGAGATTTGGATGGACAGTAAGGAAACCTGTTACAGCTGCTAGTCTTGCCCAGCACAAATCATTATTCTTTTTTTCTTGGAGTCATGTGTCATTCATCCCCGTCCCCCATCTCCTGTTTGTCCCAATTTTCTTTCGTATGCATTTTCTTTATGTTTTAAATTTTTTTTTCTTTTGTAGGTCTGGGTGGGTTCAGTCACAGAAATAACTATTGATGACCTCTGTGCAGAAGACAAGGACTCCTCACCGTCAGAACTTGTGTATTGCATTACTCCACCTAGCAATGGGCACTTGGCTCTGAAGTCTTCTCCAAACAAGAGCATCCTTACTTTTACCCAGGCTCATATAATTAAAGGGCAGCTGGTATTTGTACACAATGGTATGTGATTTCAAAAATACCACATCAGTTACCAAAATACTGCTCCTGTTCAGTATATTTTTGTTTGTAATCCATTAAAGATTCCATTGTAATGTCACAAAGATCTCGGAGCACTGGTTATGTGATACGTTATCTCAAAAACTAAACAAAAAAGGGTCTGACATCTACTTGAATATGTGCTCACTGGGAAACCTTGATGTTCTTGTGGTTCATTAGATAGCAGCCTTCTTTCTGAAAGCAGTTTTGCAGTAGGGGTACCTTTTCATGCACTTTTCAGAGATATGAAATCCATTTTTTTGACTACTGTGATTGAAAATTTCCTGATGCCTTTCTGTCTTGCTGCAGTGCAGAGCTGTTCATGGACCAACAGTCTCACAGATACCTGCCACAGTGTAGTGATGGATGATGAGGTTATGATTCATCTGTGTGATGTCTTTGTCCCTTTCAGGCTGTGAAAGAATTAAGCTTTAAACATTGACTCTTTCTCCCAGTGTCCAGAGCTAGAGATTGGGGTTTTTTGTGCATTTGAGAGAATGTGTGGGGAATAAAAGAAGTCAGGGCGGCTTCTTGCATCCTTGAGTGCCAGTGCTGGGAAGCCACAGGAATGAACTTCCCAGTGCGGTTCCAGCCAGAAGAGGTAGGGCTTTCACAGGGGATAGCTACCTGTTGCCTTCTCCAGCTCTATTACTGTGTTACCTCAGTTGAAAGAACAAAGCAGCTGCTACAGAAGGAATAAATCACTGTTTTGGGATGGAGATAGAAGAGGTACATTGCTCTCCTGCCAGCTCTGAGGCAGGCTGGAATTCCAGTGCTCCCTTGGGTACAGCAGTCACTCCAGATTTGTGCTGTGTCTTCATGAGGTTAAAGTACTCTGCCTTATGATGCACTGTCTTGCAGAGTGCATATGTGTTGCTGAAATTGCTTTACAAGCAGCTGCTGGTGAGCTGTAAGTATCCTGCTCAAATAATTTGGTCAGGAAATGAAAGGTCGAGAGCATGACAAAAGTGAGCCAAGCTGTTTAAATTGTTCCAAGGGAGACTTTGACATGTGAAAACTCCTGTGGTGGTAGGGCAGTGGTAAGTCTCAGTGTGAGGAAATTAATCCACTCTGTGTTCCAGAAAGGGCAAATGCACAGCTGTAGTCTTAGGTATTGAATCTTGATTAATAAAAGTGAAAAGAAAAGAAAATTTCATTTTTGCAATGAGTGGGAGCATACAGTAAATTTGTAATGTAAAATTGCCCAGTTTGTGTGTCAAGCCTTGCAGCTGCTCTGGCTCTGCCATCTGCTCAACCATGTGGTCTCCAGCACTTCACGAAGTACTCTCGTCATTTTGCTTATTTTCATTTCTTGGTCAGTGGTTGTCTTTCCTCCTTCATCTTGACCTGTTGCCTGAAATGTAATTGTTACTCCCATCTTATTGCCCCCAGTCTTATCCTGGGGCCTTTCCTTATGTTGTTGCTGTCATTCAGCTTTTTATTCCTTTTCTCTACGTTTCCTCTGTTCCTTGTCATCAGTCTTACAGAGTGTGCTCGCTTCTTTGTCTCCTCTTGGAAGTACCCCCATCTACTCTTCCTACTCACTTGAGCCCTTTCCAAAGGGAAGAGGAGCATCTTCTTGGCTGAGGCAGCTCTTCCACACTCTGGCTACTCATGGTGCTACACATTTTTTACACCTGTATGTGGCAGTGACTCTCCATCCTCAGTGTCTTTTGTACTGCCAGTGAAAGTACTACCATACTTTGCTTTTATGCCTCTAAATTAGACCTCAGAATTTTCCCTTCACATTGCTCAGCCTTATGAGTTACATTATGCTGCTTATTCTGTGCTGTGAGTTGCAAATCTTCCTCTTTGCTGTCATGTTTTTGAGCTCCCCTTGAATTTTTTGATTGTTTACTCCATAATCCCTGATTGTTCTATCACCAATGTAAATGTAGAACTAGAACACACCTTTCCTTTTCTTTACCCCTCTTTCAGCATGAAAATTCCTTCCCTTTTTCACTCTTGCTTCAGTCCAGGGTGCTCCCCTCTCACTTTTGCAGTTAAACCCTAACAGTGTTTTTCTTGGAGCGGTAGTGAATTGAACTCTTGTTGGTTCTGAAGTCTTAGTATCTTCTCAATGCAGCTTTTACAAAGCCTCTTTCTGGTGTCCTTTTAATCACCTCTGATCAGATACATCTTAAAAAATAAGTTGTGATAAAATAATAAATGCTCCACCCAAGCAGAACTTCAAGATGTAGTTCTGTTCCTGACTGCTGATGACCAAACGTCTGTCAATCAAACAGTTGACCTGTCTTAGCCAAAAAAGCAAGTGAGGCGGTGTAAGCAGGTTTGCTTCAGTGTTTTTTCAGCTTCGTGCAAATAGCAGCCTCCCAGATGCTTTTTTGAATAAGCAACTGGTTCATTTTTATCAGCAGAATACATCAGGAAAGAAAAACTTTTAAAATAAAAACAATATGACCAGATCTTCCAGAACTGCTTCAGCTGCCTGGCTGAATATAAGAGCATTTCTTAGGGGTGTTGTTAACTATAATCTCAGAACCCACATTAGATTCTTCTGATATGTTAATTTATAGTTAGGCAAGGTATGCTGATCTTTACTTGAAAGTATGTGGCACCTACTGGCTTTCAGTGTCTATATTCTTGTAGCAATATCTTGTGGCTAAATTGGGCAAAGCAAATAGAAGAACATGGTAATTCTTTGCAACAGTTTCACTTTTTTGTTCTTTTTACCTAATTGAACAACATGGGGAGCCTCTGCTTAAAAGCAGCCTGTCAGTTCTGAGAGATGTATTTTTACAGGAATCCACTCAGACTCCTGGAGGTATTTTGCTATTGCTTGTGCCAAAGTACATACAGGTCCTAAGATTAAAGGGAAAAATGTGCATTTATTATGAGTACACATAACCTCTGAAATAGTTTAAGCTGTGACAACATACCTTCTTCAGCAAGGCTGAAGTACAGCAAAGAGGCTAAGGAAACAACCAGAGTTGATTTATATCTTTGAACATAAAACAGAATGAAAGAACAGTCTAGTTACTTTTCTCCCCAAATTCCTTCTCTGCCAAAATGTGACTGCTTAAGTGCTTTGGACCCTCATAAGACATAAATGGAGATGGAAATTTGGGAGTCATTGTCTCCCCAAGTTTAATTTGGTTTCAGCTCCATTGTGTCAGGGAAGAAAGAGAAGAAGGGGGCAGTCTTGCTGATTTACATCTAACGGATGTCTTGCCTTCACTGAAAACAACAGCCAGTAGTTCTTCATGGGGAATGTGTTAATTGTGTTATCAATTTATTTAATTCTAATTAAGATACAAGGGTTCTGATCAAAAGTTGCTTTCAGAATGATTTCGGGTAGATTGGTAAGGAAACTTTCCTGTCTGCCCATCCAGCAGTCACTCTGGCAGTCACACTGATACCACCCAAGACTTTGATTGTTGAGATGGACCCCCCCTTCATATTTAGTGTCTCCAGTGAGCCCTGCTTGACTATCTACACACCCCTCACTCACACAGTCAGACAAGGTTTCCTTGCCAACTTGACCTCAGGTTTCCCTTAGCAGAATCTCAGGTGCCTGTATCCTTAAAAGAATTTAATCATGGTGCAACAGCAGAATAACGGCTCTGGCTGGGAGCACTGAGGTGGGACACTGACCCAGTCTAAGCCGTGAAAGTCTGGAGCCTTTGGCTCCTGCCGTGTCTCTGAGTGTTGGTCCCATGGCTGCAGGTCCCCATGCCTGTTGTTAAGCAAAGGGTCAGCAGTTCAGGGCCTCTTGCCTCAGGTTGCAGCCACCCAGAGCTCAACCTGGAGCTCCACTGCAGCTGCACCCAGAGCTACCTGCACTGAATGTATTCCTCAACAATATTTCATTGTTGCCAAGAGTGAAAAGTGTCCAGTGTATGTTTGTGTTTTGTATGACAGAGTAATACAAGGATAAATTTATGATTTTGATTTCTACAGGACAGATGTCTGGGGGCTTCAACTTTCAGGTGACAGATGGTTTGAACTTTGCACCCCGGCAGATTTTTAGCATCACAGCTCGGATGCTGGTCATTAGCCTTGAAGTGAACAAAGGGCTCCGAGTCTTTCCAGGTATGCTTTTTTGAGATTGTCATGATTTTGTCCACTTGAAAATACTGCCTCATACAGAGTTATTTGTCAGATACTTAACTGACAAAACTATGGAATAGTGTAGCTGGGAACATTTATGTGTGTTTTTAAAAAAAGGGTAAATGTTTTCTTAGACAGCATACTGCTTTTCTTACTTTGTAGTCTTTAACTTTGTGATGTGCGCATGCTTGGAGTCATAGAAATTGGCAGTGGAATGTTCAAGTACAATGTGGTAATAACACTGAGCTCTGGAGATTTCCTATTCAGGTTTGTTTAAAATTTCTGTAGTCTTTTGAAATATTTAGAGATGTCTTAGGTGGTTGTGATGTCACCTGGTAAAAGCGATAGAAGAGTGAAGCTTGTGTCCATGAGATTCTGAATAGCACATGTAAGTTTTCCAGATTGTTAGTTCACTTTCCTTTTGTGTAAAATGAGTTATGGAGAGCAGCACAGACTCACTGATGAATCAGAAAGACTGAAAACTTTGATTCATGTTTGTACATTTGTAGCTAGTTGGTTCAGCAGCTGAGTGTTTTTTTAATGAAATTATACCATTGAAGGAGTTGATGTGCTAAGAGGTCTCACCAGAGCCATTTACTCCTTTGCACAGGCAAGAGTAATCCCTCACTGAGTTAGGAATCTAACATTTATTGCAGTATTAAAGAAGTAAAGATTCGTTTTCTCTCAGCAGTATCTTGCATCACACTTTTGTTTGTGCTGCCTTTTTTTCTCTGAATGTGATGTGTAGAATCAGAGAGATACTAAGAATTAGCAGCATTCTTGCGGTGTTAATCTGTACCTTGATTTAGTAATTGGATATGGAAGAGGAGCACTTTATCTTCTTAAACTTCTGAATGTAAGTTGCATAAACAAAGGTTCGCAACAAAAGCCACTTAAACAAAGGCAACAAAAAATGAGATTGTAGCAGCATGATCTTCTAATTCAGTCAATATAAATAGGATTCACATAAATCCACTTACAAAGCTTATTAACCTGCAATTTTGGTGTGTAAAGTTGCCTTGGGCACAGGGATTTACTGGAATTCTATCTTAAGCCAATGATAATTGTAAGAAAAGTATGCCTAATACTTCCATAGAAGGCAAAGTCTCTGGGCTGTCCATCAGTTCTTCTGTTTACAGTAGTAATGCAGTATTTCTTTCAGCACTGCAAACTGTATTCATCCAAGATTGCAGGTTTTTTCCTTGAATTCTCACTTACTTTGGGATACCAAAATTCCTTTTAGATGTTAAAAAGTGTTACTAGCTTTTTTATATGTTCTCTTTATGGTATTTTTTAGAGACATTCTGGAACTGTTTGGCTTTCAGCTGTACGTTGCCATCATGAAATGATGATTACAACAATGATGGTGCCAAATGGTTAATATATATAAAAACAACAGCTGGTGTCCTGTTATATATTATTGCACTACAAAAAAAAGTTAATTTTGAGCCAGCTTGAGAAATCTTCTCACCAGGGTAGTAAAAATTGAATTTACTGTGAAGAATTTACCATGTCTTCATGAGTGGGTGTAAACTATTCTCTAAAGCATATTGTTCTGCAATTTTGTAAGAGTGTACTGCTGTCTTCTTTTGTGTTGGGTATACCAGATCTGTTTATATAATTTATAGATTTTTTTCTGTTTAACAGAAGCTTGTTTTATTCAGCATACTCAGAAAATTGACTGCTAGATATATCAGCTTCTTCAAGTGTATGCTAGATACGTGCAGTTGGAGGATTTGCTTCTTCAGGAAGGCAGTTGCTCAAACAAGGAATGAGCTGAGTTTCTCTGAGGAGAGGAAGCCTGACTTGTAGTTAATTGGAAGCAGAGCTGTCTAATCAGTCCATAGATGAGATGATTTATGACTGTTTAGCAGTGATAGGGAGAATGCTCATGCCAAAGCATTTTCCGAATCTTAAATGTAGGCAGTAAAAATATGTAGCAAAATTATGCTGTTGCACTCTACTTGAATCGATTGGCTTGGCCCTACTCAGCATCACCTGTTCTTGTTGTGTGTCTTCCTCCTCTCTCCGTTCCTGTCCCCTGTGTTGGGCTGGGGTTATTTTTGTGACCTCTCCTGTGACTGGGAACACACAAGCAGTGTTCTCACTTCATGTTCCTTCACCCAGTCTGCTGGCTGGCAAATAACCTTCCTCTCCCTGTTGAGGTGTCAGACCAGGAGAACTGTTGTGGGTGCTGGAGAAGGTTCTCAACTCTCAGGTCAGAAGTGGGTGAAGGGAAGGGTATGTTTGAGGGAGGATGCCATTTTACAGGAGAGCACGATAGACTGTATTGTCTGTGTCTCTAGGCTGTGTTTCAGCCTGTGGTGTGCAGTGAGTGAGGTCAGGTCTGTTAGGAATTGACGGGGTTTTGTGGCAGGTGTCCTTGCTCCCCATGGCCCTGCTCTGTCATGGCGGTGGTGTGGTACCCTGGTATGGTTGCGAAGAATTGGAGCAGTAACTTCCATCACTACAGTGTGACCATGTTCTAGAGTTACACTGTCCTACTCTGTTAAGGCGATAGGGCCTGATTTGCGTAAGTAGCAGGTTATTGATAAATAACTGCATTTGCAGATTTATGTGGTCTGATTAACTGTTGTTCTCAGTTGTACGTTCTTAATCACATCTGGACTCACAAAGTCACACTTCCCTCCTTGCCTGTCACACAAAAAAGGGGAAAGAAAGGAGAGGAAGAGGAGAGAGACTTCTTGAATCAGAGATATTATGTGGGAGAATCTTTCTCAACCTGAGAGACTCCTTCACTTTTCAAAACAGTATGGACACAGAGAGACATGGGAAGGTAAAATGGGAAAACAGGCACAGGCAGAAGATCTTACTATAACAACTCTGTTTCAGAGTAGTTCTTAGTTGAACCAGGGCACAAGCAGGTGTGAACAAGGAGACTCCTGGTACTAATAATGGCTTGCAAAGCATCCCTTTATTTTTCTTCTGAATATTATAGTATATATATGTGTTATTTTGTGTTATTCTTGTATTAACATTATGCTTTATTGAAGAGGCATTGATAATTCAGAATTCAAGGATATGTGCTACTATATAGTCTTTGAAATTATATACTAAAAGCTATAAAAGCTTGTTGCTCAAGGAGAAAAGATGTGAAAACGGAGGCAGAAATGGGGATATGGGGGGAATAGGGTGATGGGAATCTGTTGCTTCTCCAAAATTATCACTGAACATGAATTTTAGTTTGCTGGTTGTGTACCTTGAAACTGCATCAAAAAGATGCCAGATAAAACTTTTATTTCTTTTAGGAAGTTATTAGCTTTTGGGAAATTACTGCCACTGCTGTGTCAAAAATTGTCTTGGTTAGACTAATGCCAGAAAGCTCTTTATAATCTTTAAGCCAGAAGGTAGTAACCTTAGTTAGGTTAGCGTGGTGCTATGTATTAAAAGGATTTTGTTACCGCTCAGTCTCTATCTCTCTTAATAAATAGTACATTATTTCACTTCAGGCTGTTATTTCTGTTATATGGTGTTCTTCCTAATTTGTTGAATTCAGTACTTACGTTTTAATTTTATTTAATGAAAATCCTATTTCATATTGAGAAAGCCTACTTTTGTTAATGATTGATTTTGGTTTACATGTTCACTAGAAACTTTCCTGTGTTGAGGCTTCTCTCAGTCCAATCACCTATGTCTTCTGTGGCAACTGGGAATACCAAAAACATTGGAGTTTGAATTCAGTTCTAGATATGTGATGTAGAAACAGAGCTTCTTATACATGCTCTATTCTATACTTCGGGTTGTTTTTGCAAAAGCCAGAATTTAGCAATTACACATGCTGAAGAAAACTGCATTTTTTGCATTTTTAAAACAAAGGTACATCCTACTAATGGGCTTTTTAACTGAAAAAGCTGTGGAAGGGTTGTAACCAGAAGGTAACTAGAAAAAGAGTAACCCTGCTGATCTTATGTTATTAAAAAGCTGAGTAGAATTCCTGGGTGAGAGTTTGAGTTGTGCATACAAAACTTAGACTTTTGGAAAAAAATGCTGTTGTAAATCTTCTTCCTATAATTGACATTTTTTAGGTTCCAGGAAACCTATTTCACAACATGATCTGAAAGCGGTAACCAATGATGTGACCAGTGCAGGAAACAGAACTATAACTTTTGTGATTGTAACTTCCCCAGAACTTGGAAGGCTGGTCAGGGTAGATTCTGATGATACCACTCAGGAAATCTTCAGTTTTACACAGTCTATGGTAAGCATTTACTTTATGACAAGTATTTGAGGGGTAGATTGTTACTTCAAAGGGCATTTCAGTCGCTTATTCTTCATGTGATCCATTTGTATCTGTTAAGTAATCAGGCATATGTGACCCAACAGTGCAATTGCCCAGATTTACTATGTCATTAAATATCTGGCATCTAGTAATGAACTCAAGAGGAGCCTTTGTTCCCTTCTGCTTGGATACTAGCAGGGCCTTGGCAATTCCCACTGTTTTGCTTGTAACACTATTTGTCAAGAAGAGCTGTTCTGGTGCCATTAACCAGCAGTCAGAGGTTGGAAGCTTTTAGTTTTTGGCAGAAGGAGCAGGCTTTTTCTCTACAAAAAGTCCAAGTATCAGATTCATTTCAGCTGTACACAGTCCTCATGGGTGTCCCCAAGATGACTTTTATTGACTGGATTGGCTGTTGTACTAAGTGTTTGAAGTATCTTAACTGTGATACAGGTTCTCATACTAAATGACTAAAACGTGGCAGCTTATGTAACTTGATGGAAAAATTCTTTTGCAAAAGGAATTACTTGTCTGTGTGCAGAATCTGCATATAACTGTATCTTCAGCACGCATTAAGCTATTTTCTCAGAAAATTGAAGTGAGGGAGACAAGAGGGGGTCAATCTTGTGACTTTGCTCATGGGAAAACATATGTTTACAGATTTCAAATGTAGCTATTTGATTTAGTGTGTGAAGGAATGAGAAAATCTATTGGCCAGAATTTGAAACTTGGCCAGTAAAACTTGGAAAAAGGGTTGAGTTGTCATCAGACTTTGAAGCAACCTGACCAAAAACAGTTGTGGAATGAATCTCTGCTTGGACTTTATAAATCAAGATCAACACAGAGTGGTTCTCATAAAAAACATGTTCCAATTCCATTGTGTTATTGGTCTTGTTTCGAAAGTTGCTGAGTTTTGTCTTATTTTATGAAAGAGATGAGTTGTATAATGACACTGTTCCCTTCTGATCCCAAAATGTGTAATTTTTATGAATATTAGATGAAACAATTAGGCATGTTAGACAGAAAATCTTTCAGCTAAGGTTTTGAAATGTCACTCTTTTTGCCTATGGATATGACCATTATGTGTGTTTATCAGACAGTACCATGTCAGAACATGCCACTTATTCTTAATAGCTTTAGTTTTTGCTAAACTTTCATCTTAACTTTGTAAATTGTGTAAGGATTTGGGCTGTAATAATATGTATGGTTTTCTTGTCTGTTGGAGATATTTCTGTTGGCCATTTTAGTTTCAAACAAGTAGAGCTAAATGACCTCTTGCAGGTGGAATCAGGGTATCTAAACCAGCTTGCTATTTATTCTGGTAGAGAATGAGATATAAGGGAGAGAAAAGGGATCCTAAATAAACTTTCAGTACAGTGTGTTGTAATCTCGGGGAATTAAATATGCATAAGAAAATTGCACTTATGTTACAAACATTGTACATTTTCCATGTAATGGAGACTAAAGCATTTAGTTTCTGTTTGGTAATAAGCTTGTAAATCTGATTTTAATTGAAAAGAAATTTTGCACTAGTGTAGGTCTTTGGGTTTTCATTGACTTAATTCTGTGTTGAAGAACTTGAGATTTCACTTTGGAGAAGTACTATGCCACTAGCTTATAAAAGTAGTTATCGCTTTTGCTGGGGTGCTGAACTCTTCCCTATGCCCTGTAGTTTATTGCTTTGTTGCCAAAGGAAAAAAACATACCCAAAAGAAACAGAAGTTATTATTTTATTCCAAGACATTTTTTTCTTGAACAGATGTTTTTCAGCTAATATAAGAAGATTACTTGTGCATTAAACAATCTTGAGTAACACAGGAGTTTTTCAACATGGTATTTGCTTTTTGTTTTTCTCTGCAGTACTTTCTGTGATATCTTAGAAGTATTTTCATCTTGCAGCAAGCCATAGCTTTTTCATTATATGGAGTCATTGCAGAGGTAAACACAGAAATCCTCACCAATTCCATTCTGTTCTTAGCCAGACATTAGAATGGATTTGTAATCAAAAAAAACCCAAACCAACCAACCAATTAAGACTGATACTAAACACAATTGAATTTAAAGGATGTATATTGTGCCTGTATTTATTACAAAAATTTGCTGTCCTCAGCTTGAAGTCCTAGAGGTTTTGGAAAATTACATTGAACTAACATATCCTTTTGCTATTAATTTTTTTTTGTTTGTCCTATAATAGCCATTAAGAATTAAATCAGTATAGAGAAAGCAGCAACCTGGAGATGGACGTCAGTCTGAATTTTTTATTCAGGAAAAAAATGGGAAGGTTTTGAGGCTGCTGAGAAAACTGACCTTGAAAGGCCAGTTTGCCTAGTGATCTCAGCGGGGGCTGTTGCAGTAATTTTAGGATTCAATCTCTTTGTATTCACACCTCAGATTTAATACTGCTAAAATTCTTCATCTGTGATAACAGCAGGGGGGTTTTGTTTTCTTTTTTCACATCTTTCAAGCATATGTGATACAAACATGTACTAATGAGTCTCTTCAAGGTGTTTGCAGGGTGTGAGGAGTGTGTTAAAGTAGTAAATTTAGAACCAGCACCATCTCAGACAGGGATCTCTCTCGTGATTACAAACTAACATGTGCAGGTCAGGTCAGTGGTTTCCTGGGAACTTGCCAAGGATTTAATAGGTGTAGCTGTCATCTCTCCAAGCAAGTGTATGAATTATCAAGCTGACCAGATGCTGAATCTACTTGATGAGATTCAGTAAGTGTTCTAGTGTTGCTGTCATTAGGAATACTATTACAGTTCCAATGTATTATAGTATTGATCTTAAAATTCAGATATAGTTCCAGCTGATGAGAAATAATCTGAAAATACTACTTTTTGCTTTGGGGTCTAAAGAGATAAAGGGTTTTATCTTGTATGTGCATTTGTTTCTCTGGAGATTTACTGCTGTATCTTGCAATACTTTGAAGCTTGATAACTCACAGTGGACTAATTAGAGTCTCTTGAGTATGATGATCTGCAAGGTCAGTGCAGGCAGGGGTAGGACAAACCAGATCCCTTCCTGTCTTTTAGGAATCCCCTTCTTGCTGTGATACAGAAATTTTCCACTACGTAGTTCCATCAACTCTTTGCCTATAAGTGAGAGTAAATGTCAGTGGTCATTACACTTCCTTCTGGTTTTCTTAGTCTCTTAGCAAGTATCTTTTGCTGTTTACAGGAGATAACTGCATCAAAGTCCTTTTTCCGCCTTCAGCCTTTCATATATTTTTCAAGACAAGTAATTGAGCCCTGCTAGTGTCCTTACAAAGAAAACCCTAGACATACGATACTCTGATTTACTAAAAATACATTCCAGCTGAGCTCATGATCACCGTTACCATTGCTAGTTTGAGATAGCTTCTCAGTGTTACATATCTCTCTGCTCTTCACGTAGGCTTTTACTAAGCATTCATGCCCAGTAACATTTCACTGACTTCCAGGTGTTTATCTGGTAACACAGAGTCCATTTTATGAGCAAGAGAAATACAGGATAATCCCAGTGTACGTACAGGCTGGATTGACGGGCTGAGGCCAGTGGTGTGAGGTTCAACCAGGCCAAATGCTGGGTCCTGCCCTTGGGTCACAACAACTCCAGGCAGCACCACAGGCTGGGGCAGAGTGGCTGGAAAGGAGCTGGGGATGCTGGTGACAGCAGCTGAACATGAGCCAGGGTGTGCCCAGGTGGCCAAGAAGGCCAATGGCATCCTGGCCTGGATCAGCAATGGTGTGGCCAGCAGGACCAGGGCGGGATTGTCCCCCTGTACTGGGCATTGGNCGGTGTTGGCCTCTTTGCCCAAGTAACAAGTGGTAGCATGAGAGGACTGACCTCAAGTTATGCTGCGGGATGTTTAAATGGAATACTAGGACACCTTTCTTCATTGAAGCATGGCTGAGAATTGAACCAGAATGCCCAGAAAAGTGGTTGAATCACCAACCTGGATGTTTTAAAAGACGTGTAGATGTGACACTTGGGACATGGTTTAGTGGTGGACTTGGCATCTCTGGGTTAACAGTTGGATTTGATTTTAAAGGTCTTTTGCAACCTAAATGATTCTGTGATTCTGTATACACTGTGCATGGACTAAGGTACAAAGGTCTCTTGGAACAGTGTTCTCAAGATATTTTTTCTGTCCTTAACACTCCTCTGATTATAATCCTTTTCCTCTTACATATATGTCTTTTCTTTTCCTGGAACAGGTTGATGAAGGTGTGATCATGTATGAACACTTACATGCTGAGTTGGCTGACCGGAGTGCAGAAGATTTCTTTACATTTACTGTCTCCTCTCCACCATCAGCTCTGGATATCCAGGTGTTCCATGTTGTCATTTCATATGAAATTGCCAAGCATGATCAGAATAGTCGTCTTCTAGCAAATACAGGTAAAAAAGCTTTGAACTTTGGGCTCCAAATTGTTTTGGATCTGTCAGAGGTCCACTGAAGAACAGATTAAAAACAGAAGTGTCTTTCTCTTCAGTAAGCACTGACCAGAATACTTCTGAGACAGAGAGTACTGTAGGTAGTAGCTTGGAAAGCTGCATTCACTGCATCCTTAGAAATGAGATTAGCCACATATGTTTGATGCTTCCTACTGCAGTAGAAGATATTTTGTTTTCTATAATGGTAGGTGAAAACACTATCAGAAGTTTTGAGATATTAATGTTTCTTTAATCTTAGTTTATGCATCAGTCAAAAATCTTGTTTCTTGTATATAATTGTATTTTAAAAGTAGTGGTAATATTTTTTTAGCCATGGCGTGTGGAAATCAAGGATACCACAAAGGAGAAAATTTTCTGAGCATCATCAGTGTTTGCTATGTAATTTCTGAAATAGTGCAACTGTAAAATGTTCAGTTTCTAAGATTCTCTTTTCATTTCTGCCAGGTGCCATAGTCCAGGAAGGAGGTAGAGTATTAATCAGCAAAACAAATTTAGATGCTTCAAACCTATTGATTAAGCTACCTGATGTCCAGCGCTCCATGTATGAAGTCTGGTATCAGGTTGTATCTTTACCCCAACATGGCATGATTGTTGTTGGAGAACGAAACATTACCAAAGAAAAACCTAACTTCTCCCAATACATACTGAACAAATTTGGAGTTATGTACGTACACGATAATTCTGAATCTCTAAGTGACAATTTCACTTTTGCCGTTTGGTTAAACCTAAAGAGCAAGCCTGCTACAAAGCCCCATAGTGATGTTTTAGAGGAGATGTTTAATATCACTGTTTTCCCAGTGAATGATCAATCTCCAGAACTGAAGACTAAAAGACTGCACTTGAAAGTCCTGCAGGGAGATGTGTTAATGCTGGGGGCAGAGAATCTGAAAGTTGAAGACTTAGATAATGCCCCAGCTGAGCTGAAATACACCGTTGTTAGCAACCCCAATAATGGTTACTTAGCAATGAAAAGCAATCTCAGTGTCTCTATAAAAGATTTCACACAAGCTGATGTTGACAGTGGTAAAGTTTGGTTTGTACAGGATGGAAGTTCATCTTCTGGGGTGTTTTACTTCAGTGTGACTGATGGTAAACATCGCCCTTTATACAAACTGTTCAGTCTGGAAGTTGTACCAATCACTCTTGTCCTAGTCAACCTTACCAATGTTGCACTGCCACAGGGCCAGACATCTGTCACTATTACTGATGTTCAGCTTGCAGCTGTCACGAATGGAAAAAGCACTAGTATTATGTATGAAATAACTCAGCCACTCAAATATGGGCACCTCATGATTGGAAATGAGAAGGTTACTAAATTTGAGCAGGCGGATTTGTACTCGGGAAGGCTCTCTTACCACCTGACAAATCTCACTGCTTCCAGTGAAGTACTGGAGTTCATGCTTTTCACTGCAGAAGGCAATCTAACAGGACAAGTGCTGAACATCACAATGAAGCCTTTAGTACAAATTGTATCTGACCTGCAGATTTCAAATCAAGCAGCTTATAAATTTGGAAGCGGTGACCTGGATGCTTCTGAGCTAGCCAATTTGACAAACAGTAATCCTAGATTTGAAGTGATAGTGCCCCCCTCTCACGGAAGGATTGTAAAGAAAAGATTTGTGAATGATGCAGTGTTTGAAGATACTCAGATGTTCACCCAGGCTGACATTGATAGTGGTGTTTTGCTTCTAGACATAGACACAAATATGACGGGCATCGATCTATTGAATGACTCATTTACATTTATCCTCAGGGCAGATGCTGTGCAGCCTGCTGTTGGCTGTTTTCAGTATTCCATTGTGCCACACAGTCCTCCACTTGTGCAGGGTTTTACAACAGAAGTGCCTTTTGTAACCAGCACGACCACTCTCAAGGCTCACTCTACCTCAAAGGATGAGGCCCCAGCCTCCTCACAGAATGAAGAGCCTGCAGTAGCACCACAGAAGACTGAACCAATGATGTGGCCAGGGCAGAATCACTCGGGAAACTTACATGAGGAAGGTCCACTGCTAAACCTGGCGGTGGGAACAAGTGTATCTGTGGAGTTGAAGACTACAAACCAGGTTAATGCCATGAGTCCCAGAGAGCAGGCAGGTGAAAGCAACCTTTGGTACATCATTATCCCCCTGGTCCTCGTGTCTGTGCTACTTATTGTTGCTGTTACTTCTGTGTGCATTTTATTAATGTGTCAGAAGAAAGAGAAGACAAAACCTCCCGTCAGAAGTCAAACAGATGGAATCCTCAGCAGTGCAGATCAGTGTCTGGAACGGAGCTTGACTGTGCCCACTGTCACAGTGACTCCTCTCCTGAAGGGGGCTGAGAAAATTACAGCCTGTGAGAGAATTACATCTGTGGCAGTAAGACATGAGCAGCTCCTTCCTACAGTGGTTTCTCCAGCTACAGAAAGGCATCTGAAAAACAGCTTTTTAAATCTTGATCCTGAAATGATCCAATATTGTCGAAAAACACACCCAACTTTGAAGCGCAATCAGTACTGGGTATAGTTACACCAGTTTTGGTCATGCTAATTGATGTAGGATGGAACAGTGAATATATATTGTTGACATATAATTTGTTCTTTATTACACTCATTTATTATAGGTCACATGATACACTGTGTGTTAGATGAAATCTAAATACCTGTGAAATAATAATAATAGTAAAAATCCTACTGATTACTGTGGCCATAACAGAAGATTTGCAGTTGGTATGTCAGCAAAATTCTCACTTAATTCAGTGGGGAATTTGGCCTCATGGATTTTGAGTGCACCCTATGTATGCAGTATTTTTTATTTCCCATGACGGGTAAAATAGAATGTTCAGTCATGGATCATATATTTTTTAATAGAATTGTTGGTTCGGTGTTTTTTTAAGCTAATTTTGCTGTAAAGGTCTTTTATTCCTTCCAAATCACTACTTCTCTTTGAAGAACTTCAGATTGTTTCAGTGAGTACTTTCCATGGTGCTAATTTCAGTAACGTCATTTTGACCTGAAGGCTGTTCGGAGGCCAATACTGAAAAAACAAAACTGTGACTATTTTGATGGGTGACTGAACTGAATATCCAGAACTCAAATTCAGCAACAATAATATAGCAATGAATAAGGATTCTGGTGGAATACTGTGAGATATTGTTTGTTCTTTTGGTTTCTTTTTTCCTTATTTGATACTGGGCTCTAGTCTTTAGTGTCTGAAAACTGGTAAAATATATCCTTCACCTCTGTTCCACATGGCAAAAACTGAGTATCTGTCAGTCAGCCTGTCTGCTTAATTGCCTTTAGGCTTAGATTATGTCTGGATGTGCATAAAATTTCCTGCTCCTGAGAAAGCGGTAAAGGGCTTTCAGTGAAGCAAACACAGCTTTCTTTGGAGTCTGTGTAATCAAGCAGATGGCAGTAGAATCAAGTTGTGGGCTGCATACTGTCATGTGTCCTGGAGCTACTGACAGAAGCAATCCTGCAATGTAGTATGTATCCTCTTCTGAAGTTTCAGTTCACCCTTCATCTTCCAGAATACTGAACAAATGTGCCTTATACACTACTACCAAGTACTATGTACTCCGGCTTTGCTCTGGTCATGAAATGTGCAATAATTTCTGTGGAAAGGGAGTATTTTTGTATTTTTGGAAACCCAAGCTCAGTAGTGATGTGCAGTCTCCAGTTAAGGTCCAGTTTTATTTCCACTGAAAACAAGTAATAAAATTCCTGTTGACTACAAAGAATGAACTGACTTCAAGGGAATGATCCTGTGATCATAACCAGTCTCTTATTAACACTGAACTTCTCATCTATTTTTTGCCTTTAAATTGTTACAGCTTCCAGCCAGCCTCTTCATAAAAACATTATTCTCAGTACTGCACTCACTCAGTAAACACTGGAATGCCATTTTTATTTAGACCTAAGTACTGCTATTTTTGCTTTTATAGAATGGATTTCAAGATCCTTGGTGCTATTCATTTCACACTACTTTGTTTTGGATGATTTTTTTAAATTGCTGATGATTAAGTCTGTTTCTGTCATTTATAGATTGCAATCATGGGAAATTTTCACCCACAAGGAGGGCTGGATGTAAACTCTGCTTGCTGCTGTGTTCTGGGAGCTGAACACAGGAGGAGTGGGGGTAGTCCTCATCTTTACCACCTCTGCCATGGGCAGACTTGATTGTGGCGCATTTTTCAGAGCCCACTTCAAGATGAGTAGTCCATGTCACTGGAAAATATACAAGTCACATCTTAAGCTGATCAAGCTGTTAGAGCACTAGAGACTAAAGATATGAACCCTTCACATGCTCAAACTAAAGTGTATTAGAACCTTGTCACACAGTGTTTACATGTGTCATTACCATATCTTCCCTGAAGCGAGTGTGTGAGTTCAAATATGTGATCAGTGTGAAGGGCTCTGGGTGTTCAGGTGTCTCAGGTGGATCACTGTAGATCTGCGTGGTGGACCTTTTCTGCTTTCCCAAAGGAGGTCTGTGGGACTGTTCCGAGCAGCTCTCAGCCAGAGAGGTGGTGCTGCCAGTCACCACAGGGACACCCCTGCACCTGTGGCGGCGCCGAGGGCCGAGATCCCCAAAAAGATCTGCCCAGGATAGCTGGGACCTCGGGCTCGCTGCCCTGTCTGCAGCTGCCTGCGTAGTTAGAGAGCGCGCCTGAGAGGCTACAGGAGCTCTTCCCCAGGACGCTTAGAGGCTCTCTAGCTATCGCCATGACACCTCTGAGGCAAAGGTGAGAAAGAGTCGCACAACGATCCTCCGGGGAAACGAGACAGGCTTTATTGCCAGTCAGGCTCCAGGACCGGAGAACCCCGACTGGTGCTGTGTAAGGGTTTTTAAGGGTCTCAAAAACTGGGAGGGGTTTACAACACGAACCAATGGGGAACAATCAAGTGGGAGGAGTATAGGAGGGTCCAAGGACAACAAACCAATGGCATAGAACTGGGGCGGAGATAGGGTGGAGACAATAACTTGAGGGACAAGTGGGACCGTTGAGGGTAGGAAAGTTCTGGAACTTGGGTTCTGGGCATGCTCCGCAAGGGATGTCACTCACGCTGCATTGTCATCGAAGGACAGCCCATCCCCGTCATATGTATCTGCCCACTCTAAGGCGGGGACTGGGCTGGGGGGAGGAGAGGCTTGCAATTCTATAGGGATAGATTCAACATGGTACGCCCCTACATGCACCCTTTGTGGAGGTACAGCTGTGTGACTTGCCATTTCCTGGGACCCCTTCTGCTGACACCAAGCAGACACCAGCTGCCTCCAGATCCCAGCTGTCAGATGCAGCCTGCCTCCAACGCCTTCTAGACAGTAGCAGCAACCTGATCCCTTTACACCTTCTCCAGGCCACACTCCAAGGAGGAGTAAAGAATTTTAATCCCAACACTTTCCTGACACATGAAGAAGCCTGCCTCGCATTTTTCTACCTCTGAGACCTTCCTGTCAACAGCAAAATAGACCTCATGCTCCAAATCCTACCAAGCAAGTGTGCCTACAGTTTGGTACCAAAATAGTGCACTGCTGAAAACTCCTGGAGTCTGTTGACAAAATCCACTCTGTCAGTTTGTGACAGGCTGAACAAAAATACAGAAATGAAATGTGTTCTTCATGAGATTTTGCTAAATGTATTGGTGTAAAGACAGGTGTGCCTAAATTTGTGGTGCTCAGTGTGCAGTGGAGACAGAACGTAGGGCTGATGTAGTGCTGGTGATGGAAAAAATGAGACCATGACATAATAGTCAAAAAAGCTGCAATGCATTTACAACTCCACAGTTGAATGGGCATTCCTGTGCTTCAGCCTTTGTATGCTAGGAGAAAAAAATACCCCATGAAAACATCAAAAAAAGGTGATAGAATTTGTGCTGGCTCTTTTGGCTTTAGCATAAGGGGCTGAAATCGTGCTTTGTTTCTGAAATGGTTTTGGTTGACAACAGACGTTCATTTCAAGTAGATTAGCCTTTATGGGATTGTATCTTGAGCATCTGGCTCAATTTTTAAAGTGTTGAGGGGTTTTTTGCAGTTTTGGTTTTGTTTTTATAGTTAAAATCAGCCTAAACACCTAATTAATCAGTGAAGTGTGCCAGCATTCCGTTTTCTTCCTCAGTTTTTGCTGCTGTGAGACAACTGTGACAAAGTGCTTGCCATATTATGTAATGCTTTCATGAAAACTTAATATGGATGTAACTTTATTGTTAATCAGTGATCACTTGGTTTAATGCAAAATGCAGAGGCAATATTGTAACTGATAACTACACACGAATTTAGCTTTAAAATCCCACCCTGAATCCCTTGTTAAAAAAAAATAAATTTAAAAGTCTGATCATGTTAAACTTTCCCTGTGGACAGTGCAGAATAGTCTTTGGCAGAGGATGGTTTATCTTGTTCTTACATAGGTATTTAATATAGATGAAAGAAGTCTGCTCTGGCTTAGCTAGAAGTCCAGGTTTGAGATGAATCTCATACTGGGTTTCCTAAATTACAATCAATCTAGAAAATGAAAAAAAAAACAACCAGCATTTCATGCTTATGGATTGTTTTGCGATTCTAGGAACACACATACTTTATGGTTGGAATCTGGCTTGAATATTTTGGTTGTTTCACTTGGCCTTGAAGTTGTGTATTTTATTTAGTGAAGGTGGGATTTATGAAGGATTCCCCTTTTTACCAAATGGGAGTTCTACACTGCAACATGAAAGTGCCTTGAAAACATATATTAAATCAATAAACTGTTTTGGTTTTAATCCATGCACTTAATGTTTTTGTGCTTTCTTTGAAGACCTGTGAAGTGTAGAGACACAAGAGAATTCTACTGCCAGTAACAGCATTCTTCTGTGTTTTCTGATGTTGTATTTTTTAAATTGCACGTGTGCTGGGAAGGCTGCTGTGTTGTGCCCAGTACAACGCAGTGTGTGTGGCTGGAAAAGGAGAGATGTCTCATTGTGCACCTAATCTGGCCATGTCCAGCACTTGCAGGAATGTAACATCAAAATAAATGCATTTATTTGAACTTGCTTAAACAGGACTGCACTGGGTTTATTTCAGAAAGATTTTCTGTTATTTAACTGCACCTGATTTTAAAATACCAAATTCTTAAATACATTCATGTTCATACATTAGTGCTGTTTCTTCTTTGATTTTCATCTTGATCAAAAGTACCCTCTCACTCCAGCCTCACACTGAATGCACTGTTCAACCAGATTTTTTTTCTCTGTCAGAACTTAGCTAATTTGTAGTTGTTCCTGTAGCCTGAGGTATGGAACTTCTTGAGACATCAGAAATGCTGGTGGCCCTGGGAGCAGCTTCCCCTAGACCATGAATCAGTGCCCTGAGCACAGAAATCTTTCAGCAGTAGAGACTTGTGTCCCCCTCCTGCAATTCAGGAAATACTGGTTTGGGAAGAAGAGAAAATAGGACAGAAGTTGTCATAAACCCTTTACATTTTCCTTTTATTAAAGTACTGGATAGGCCAGCTACAGCTTTTGCTGTAGTAGCCTTTGCTACCTTCTACAATGCCAAATTCAGCAGAGAATCTACTTACGTGGCCTCCATCCTGCTTGCACCACTTTTTTCAAGTCAGTCCTTGTGATGCTATGTTGAAGTACATTCTGTGAATATTTTTAAACAGGCTGAAAATAATTGTCCTGGCATATTCAGTGGAAACTGTATTAATTTATCTTCACTCATTTCAAGCAAAATAATTTCTGCCAGAGCTTGTATATCCCAAATGCAGTCCCAGAACAAAATGTTCTTTCATTGGAACTGATGAAATCTATATTTTCACATCTGTTTGTAGGGAGATTCTGTGTGGTGAAATGCTTGCTTTACGTGATCATTTCCCCATTTCCAGTCTTTCTTCTTGGTTATTTCTGTGGGAATGCTTTATACATGCTGGTAGGCACTGCTAGACATGAAGTTATTTGCAGACTGAGATTTTAGCTGCACAACATTTGCATGGCTTCACAGTGAGAGGGGCATTAGTTTACATAAATTTGTTGGGGAAAAACGAAGGAGGAGCAGATTAAGCATTGATATGGGATGGGAGTGTCAGAACTCCTTGCAAGAACCTGGGCAACAGATCAGAATAAATTTGTGTAATGTAAAACATGTGACTGATCACGGTGATTTGCTCCAGCTCATTCACTTTATCTTGCATAGGTATTTTATATGTGGCACATGAAAGCACACTGGTGGGGAAATTCTTGAGAGAATAAAAAACGAGTAAGCAAGAGCTTGCCTTTCATGTATGAGTATAGACCTTCAAGTACATATCAATGAAATTGAATCTCTAAGGGAGAAGCACGTAGGAAGTTGTTTTGAGAGCAAAGTCCCCAGGGAAGCTGCTTTGCTGGCAGTGAGTGCTGAGGAAGGGGTTGGTTAGAGAGGCAGGGGGAGGTAGGATTACTGAGACAAGCTTTCTGGGATTAGATGGAGTTTCTATAAACAGGGGAAGGTCATTTGGAAGCAGACCCATGGGTTTGTTTGAAAGGCAGAGGTGATGTGCTGGGCTGTGCCTTAGGCAAGCAGGCTATAATCCACCACAATGCTTGGGAAGAGAAAGTGTCAAGATGAGTTTTGTTCCCACTAAGATCCAAAAGATCAGTTTGCCTTTTCTTTTGTTTCCCTCTGCAGCTGGCAAGAGCTCTACTAGAAATAAATCTTCTATGGCATGAACATTTTGAATGTTGACTTAGGAAGTTCTTTCAAGAAGTCCAGTTGTGGAGCTCATCAGATTACTAAAATCCCTTTTTATATAGCCACCACCCAGACTGGCTGAGTTAAGTTGCCTAGGCTGTAACTCAGATATTAAGTCTGTTGGCATGAATGTTACCTTAAAAATAGAGTTGCAGTGTTCCTAATGTCTTGGTCAAAGTGCAGAAGGGAACAGGATTAACTTGCTTAGGATTTTGACTGATTGTAATTGCAATTAATGATTAATGGTAAATCTAGCAATCTGCAGATACTGAAAAGTATTTGTAAGTAAGGCAAAAGAGGTCTTGGTTTTGAGCACTGAGCAAACTACACAGACAAAGATGGACCTGAGCTTAGTCCTTGAAAGAAATGAAAGGATCTGGAGAGCTGATCTCATTTACACATGGCTGCACAAAATACTGCTGAAAAGCAGCATTAGGATAAGATCAGACCAGGTGCAGAAGTAAGCAGAAGTGGGATGAATCAACTAGAACAAACAACTGCCTCCTTTATAGACTGTCTCACTCAATCTTTATTAGCCATTTAAGGTCCTATACACTTCTAGGAATGCTGCAGTGTAATCATCAGTGGGTTCCCATTTTCTTTCCCTAAATCACCTTGTTCCTGGTTGCAGCACTTAAGTTCATTTAGTCTTCTCTGTGGTGCTGATTTCTGGGATTCAGAGACATCTTCCTGGTTCTGAGCAGGGGATCTGCCCTCAGAAGACCAGTACTTCTGTGTGTGCTGTTCGAGAGCAAAGAGGGTGGTAATGGGTGGTCACTACTGAATCTCTGTAAAGGCCTATATCTGAACCCACAATTTAAAGACACATTAAACCCATTTCCATTTCATTGGTTCCCCAGAAAGCCTGAAAGGTTGTAAAATGGTGGGTTCATGGTGCCCCTCAGTGACTCCACGTCTCAGGAAGCAGCAGCTTGTTTCCTTGACACTGAGCTCAGCTTGTGCTGTGCTTGGCAGACCTTGGGCATTTAGCAGCCTATTTCATGTCACACCGGGCTGCTCCACAGACAGAGGACGAGAGCCTTCACTGCCCAGCCTCTCTGCACGGCTCCCACCGTCAGAGAGAGGTCCTCTCCTGCATCTTCAGTGCAGCTGCAGAAGATGGAGTTGCTCTCACGGGCTGTCAGGCAGTGGAACCCTGATCTAGTTTCACAGATTCCCTGCTGCCACCCTGCTGGGAATTCCCAGGCTGGCAGCTGTGAGCAGAGGGCAGTACTTTACTAAGAAACCCATATGTACATACTCTGCTTTAGAGTTTTAACTTCCTTTGAAAAAACCAACCTTTTTTAAGAAACACAAACACAGAAGAAAATATATAAGCACATACGTAAATCAGACCCTCTGTCAGATATTGTAATAGTTGTAAACAGTGCATCTCCTCCCAGGCACTAGAGTTACAGTCTGTACAGGATGAATGTACATACTGAAGGCAGTTTTGCCCACTACCTCAGTGACAGTTTAAGTCATTCTCCATTGTGGGTGCCATGATTTTCTTTAACAAGTCTGACTGCCTAGGAATTGTCTCTGTTACTGGAACAATTGTCACTTGTCTCTGTTAAGGAACTGTTACGTGGTTTAATTGCCCATTGGCCCCAAGTGATCAACATGGGTTTATTTTATGGGAAAGTTCAATGAGAAGGTGTTCCTGTGCATAGATTTTGGAACAGAAAGTTTCTAGTACTTCAAATGTTTGAAAGTCTTTGTAACTCCAGACCTCTTGGAGCTGATAAGTGTATTTCAAGGAACAGTATGGTTGCTGTTGGCAACTTGTCCAACTTTTACTGCTTTGGAAAAAAACACACCAACCCTGCTACACATGGGTAACTGTAGAACAGTTTGAAATAAATAGGAAAATGTATTTTGTCTTCACACTCTTCTGGGATGCAAGAAATGGACCTGTTTCTTTCTTAGCTATTGATATAATAAACAAAGCAAAAATTATGAAGCCAGTTGTTTGTGCAGCCAGTGCAGAGTCCACTGAGACTGAGTGCCTTTCTTTAGCAAGTGCAGAGCAGCTGTAGCTGGAAATGTGTTTTGGATGCTGTGTGGGTAAATCAACAGGTTATACTGACAACATGTGCTTAAGAAATACCAAAGGTGGATCCAACTAGTATCTCAAGAAGGTATTTTATTTTCTTGTTTATAGTTTCCATAGAGGAATACAAGTTGTTGTTTTCCCATTAGGAGATATTTATATTTACAAAGTATTTAACTGAGCTCAACTTTTTGTCCCATGCTAGAATAGATGACACAAGTGACTAATAACTTCCGCACAAGCATGTGATTTGGAAAGAGGGAGATGCCTGACTCAAAGTCTCTGCAAACTGCCTTTGAAGATTCCACAGGCACAGGAAATGGCACAGCCTCTCTTGCTTTTAGGGCAGACAAACATGACTACTACATTCTTTGAAAATAAAGTGGGTACTGGAAACATGGGCAGTTCCACAGTAAATCTGTAGCCTCTCTGGTTGGAAGTGACTCCTCTGTGTCAATTTGCTCCTTCAAACCTGACTCAGAGAGATCTCTCGTGGAGGTGTAATGGGAACAAGCACTCTTGCACTAGGGTGTTGCTCAGCCTGTGAAATCTCATGGGTTGGCCATTGCCACTGATAAAAAGGAAGAACATCTAGTGAGCTCTTTCACTCTGAGGTTAAAGCACAACAAAGACCTGAAATCACCATACCTGCATAGTTGATGACATACACCAGCATTCACCAAACTTTCAACACTCCAGTAGGGGCCCTGACAGTGCCTGGTTTCACTGGAAGATGCTGAAATCAGAATGGTCTTTCTTTAGGTTTGCCTTGGATTAACACTCTGCTGAGTGATGGAGCAGAGAGCCCAGGCTGGCAGTTCAGGGTATCACATGATCCAGGTCTAGCCTACATCTTGCCACTAGGTTTGCAAATCCCATATACTCTGGGAAAGTCCTGGTGTGGTTAGGTAAGGGTGATGATTGGGGCATTCATGTAATATTGGGGAAATTCAGATTAAGCCTGCTGCCTCTGACTGAGAAAATGTTCCCTTCCACTCCCAGAAGAGAGCCCAAACCTGTGAGCCATAGAGGCTCTTTGCAAAAATACTGAAGGAGCAAGAGGACACTAAACAATCATGTATGTGCTCTCCAGAGAACTAGGGTCAAGACTTCAGTAAGCCAGGCGAGCATTCTCCTCTTTCCATTACTATGTGCAAAAAGCAAGGGAAAACATGTTTTCCTCTGGAGGAACCTCCAGGGCCTTCTGGGGAGAGCTGCTGAGCTGGCTTAGCTGTTACCTGAGTCAGTGACTGGGGAGCACTGGCAGTCCGTGGTGACACTGGCCTTGTCCTGCAGCCCACAGCTGGGAACCACCCTCTCCTTCGTGACACAGACCTTGTTCCTTTTGTTTGGCACAGGCAGCTCCAGGCCTGCATCAGTATCTACTATGAAAACTTTTTTCAGATACCTGATGCTCCTTTGAACTGTGCATATGAGTCCATGTGTCTAACACACCACCTTGCTCCTTTACTTGTAATTTTTTTTAAATGTAAATCCACTGACTCCCAGCATGTTGTTGTCTAAGTACTCAGGTATTCTGCAACAAAGGCATTGCACACATTTTCTTCTCCAGACATCCACCTGTAGATGTTAATACCAAGGGTTTTTCTTCTCCTATTGCTTTACCACTTCTTTGTTGTTTTTTTCAGTTCTCACATAAACAGTGCCACAGTCCCTGACATTTTACTGCTACACAGCAGTTACCCAACAGACGCATTTTGCCATTGCTTTTGCAACAGTGCTACTTTTTTTTCAGGTTTTGATGGGTTATATGCAACTATGTCTTCTTTGTCTTGACAGATTGTTTTCCAGTTGCTGCTCCATCTACTGTTTTCTCTAACATCCAAAAAATGGGCCCAGCTGGCAGCACATGTGATTCCACCATGGTAGAGTCTCTTTCTCAGATGAGTACAACACAAAATCACACTCATAGACCCATGTTTTGGAATCACTTTGCAGGAAGTTATTTTGACTTGCTTTTTAAACTGCAGGAGACAGCCTTCAGAGCACTGCCCAATCTTGCTGCAGAATGAACTTCTATTAAAAGCTGCTTTTAGACTGTGGGAATAACAACATAGGATGGGGGGTTCCACTTCAGAATCCCTTGTGACATCATATCAGGTTTCTCAGGTCAGTGCGTTTCAAAACCTGATTCTGTATTTACCTGAAAGTGATACAAAGAGCTACACATGTCTAAGCTACAAATAGACTAGAGGCAGTATTGGCACAAAGAAAGGCCCCTCATCAAGTGTAAATAAAAATGATTTTTTATTGGAAGCTGATACAAAATTTAATCAGCTAAAATACTTCAGTCTGCACAGTAATCTTTTACATATAGTAATGATGGTGTGAGGTGATGACTATGCATTGGGAAAAGCTGGCATAACAGGTTTGTTTGTATAATGCTATCATCTCTCCACTGAGTTTTCTGGATTTCATGGAATTTCCCAGTGTCTTGTCTGTGCTGGTACTCCTTATTATAGTGAAATAACTAACTGGTGACCACTGATGATCTGATACTGAGTCCGAAATTTATCAGTGATTCTCCTTTCCTTGTTCTCATTAACAAGGTCATTTCCTTAAAATTAATTGGTGGAAGATGAGGAGCAGCAAGATGAATGAAGTCTAGCTTCCTGTGGTTGCGTGTTTTACCTGCCCTGGTTCTGCCCTTCCTCAAGTCCATCTTCAACTCCTTCCCCCCCATCTTACACAGAAAGTGTTCAGTGTTTCCTCTTGCTGATTCAGAGCTACATGTGTAGGGTCTGCAGAGGGATCTGGACAGGCTGGATCCATGGGCTGAGGCCACTGGTGTGAGGTTCAACAAGGCCAAGTGCCGGGTCCTGCCCTTGGGTCACAACAACCCCAGGCAGCGCCACAGGCTGGGACAGAGGGGCTGGAAAGGAGCTGGGGGTGCTGGTGACAGCAGCTGAACATGAGCCAGGGTGTGCCCAGGTGGCCAAGAAGGCCAATGGCATCCTGGCCTGGATCAGCAATGGTGTGGCCAGCAGGACCAGGGCAGGGACTGTCCCCCTGTACTGGGCACTGGTGAGGCCACACCTCGAGTGCTGTGTCCAGTTCTGGGCCCCTCAGTGCAGGAAAGACATTGAGGGGCTGGAGGGAGTCCAGAGAAGGGAACGGAGCTGGGGAAGGGTCTGGAGCACAAGTGCTGTGAGGAGCAGCTGAGGGAGCTGGGGGTGTTTAGCCTGGAGAAAAGGAGGCTCAGGGGTGACCTTATCACTCTCTGCACCTGCCTGAAAGGAGGCTGTGCCAGGTGGGGATTGGCCTCTTCTCTAAGGCAATGACAGGATGAGAGGACATAGCCTCAATCTATGGCAGGAGAGGTTCAGGTTGCACAGGAAAAATTTCTTCATGGAAAGGGTTGTTAAACATTGGAATGGGCTGTCCAGGAATGTGGTTGAATCACTGTCCCTAGAGGTGTTCAACGAATGACTGGACATGGCACTTAGTACCACAGTCTAGTTGCTGAGGTGTGATCAGTCAAAAGTGCTCTTGGAGATCTTTTCCAGCCTTAACAGTTCTGTGATTTTGTGGATCTGTCATTCTGTGTCTTGACAAACCAACCAAAATGTGCCTACACACTGACCAGATGGCTGCTGCCTCTTCAAATAGAGACCTTGCGTTGGATCTGTCTTTGACTCACCATGAGACACTAAATTGGGCTTCTTTCCTCTTTTAGGCTGCTAATTTTCCAGTGAACTTGTAAGAACTTAGCATCTTTGAGAATGTTGCACCTCTCTCAAACTTGGCTCAAGTTGGATGTTGCACTGAAGTTGGAGCTGGGAGGCAGACAGGCACATGGCATGGCTGTACAGGGGTGGTTCCTATGGAAAAACAAGCCGGAAAGGAAGAAATACAATTCGGAGTTCAATGAATTTTATGATGTATCATATATTGAAAGACTGAAATGTAAAACAGCTACACAGAAGGAACCTGGTAACATGAATATTTTTGTAGATAATTGAAGCATGACGAGTTGTGCTTTAAACCTGTTCTGTGACTGTCAAAGGTAAATGTTATTAACACACTGCTACAATTTCCCCTCCCTTCCTTCTTCCTGTGGTACTCTTAGTTATTGTGTTGGGTTTTTTCCCCCACTTCTGACTCCGTTTTTTCTTTTCTGTGCTTCAGTTGAAAGAGGGGAGTGGGCTTTGGAAAATCCTCCAACCACATTCACACATAACCATATCTGAGGAAAAAGACAAAAAAAGGCAAAATGGAGTTTTCCCTCATCTTAGAAATCAGTGATACTGAACAGGAACTGCACATGAATACAGACGACAGTAGAAAACCTGATCAGTTTAACCTGATCTGCAGCCCAGTGTTTTAGATCAAAGAGGATAATCCTTATGTCTAGCAGATTAAGAAGGAAGTATTATCTCCATGCAGCATTGATGGGAGAAAAATGAATCAGATTTTTCAATGCTGATGTCTGTGTTTGAAAAGGTAGTTGAAGTAGGAAAGGAACCTAAACCAGAAGGTTATCGTGAGGAGGGATATTTGAGGAAATCAAATTTCTCCGTCTTGTGAGAAGACTAATAAGCCACAGATGTTTTGCTTTACAAGAAAATGACCAAGATCTGTCTTGATGATGGCTTGTGGGAGGTTAACAAGTAACAGTGGTAACAAAAGAAGGCAGAGTGAGTAAGAAATTTCTGGTGCACAGCTTAAGTACTGCAAAAACACACATGGGAACATAATTGTACTTTTGTTTATTTGGAAGTCTTCAAATTAAGCCTTCAGATTAAGCCTTTCTTAAATACGAAGACCTGAAGACATTCATAGGCTTAACACGACTTAAAGTCTGAAAAGTTATGAACTCAAGGACAGAGTAAAGCCTTGTCAAGCTGAAGTGCCCTGCTGAAAGAGTGAAGTAAAAAGGAATGGCAGCAGCCAAGGAAAGAGATCTACTCACCCCATCTCCTTGAGGAAGCGGGAAATGAGTGGCTGGCCTACCCTGATGCCCGAGTACATCCTCATCGGCACAGGACATGAATTCTCCCCTTCCTGACCTCTACTTTCTCCCATCCCAACAATCTCCAATTTCTAGGTCTGGTGGGGGTGGGTGCTGCCTGCCTAAACACATGGACTTCTGCAGTGGTGGGATGATAATTTGGGTCTTGACTATTTCACACTTTGCTCTGCCAAACAGGCTGGTGTCAAAGGGTCTCCTAAAACAGCAGAGCCTTAGTATGCTCTTTACCTCTTGGAATCAGTCCATGGTATAAGTATTCTGCTAGGTATTTTGGAGTCTAATAAAAGCCACCTTAAATTTAAATGTAGGCCCCAGTGTACACAGTCTCTGTCATAGCAGATGTTTTTCTCAAAGACTAGTGAAGTTTTGGGTTGGGAGGGAAGTTAAAGGCTTGGAAGGGAAGAGCAAAGCTGAAAGGGTTGCCTTGTACTTCCTTAGGCTTTTGTTAACTAGTATTTTATTTTTGAAGAGTCAAGTAACCATCTGGCTGCAGCTGGGTGCCTGTGCAAAGCCCAGCAAAGACAGTCCTCACAGTGCTGTGATCCCTGAGCACAGCAGCTCACCTACCGACCAGTGCAGAGACGTTTAGCTCCTTCCCCATGTTTAAAGAGAAGAAAACACTTTTGGAAAGGAAACAACATTAGCATGTCTTCCTAAATTAACCTCTCTACCTCAATGAGCAAGGCAAGGAAGTGTCTACGACACAGAAGAAAAATATTCTGCATGTTTTGTCCTGCATTTCCACACTATGTATACAGCTCACGTGCTTGGAGAAATGCAGAAAAGATGTTTCTCACTCTGTTTTTAAATTCATAAAAGGAATTTATTTTTAATTATATAACACCTAGCTTCTTTTTAGTGTCCTCAGTGAAATAAAGATGGTGGTCTGAACAGGCATCCAAAGAACAGGTGTCCATATCAGTGGAAATTACCAAAGCAATTGAAAAATAGGCCAGAATCTCTGGGGATATGCAGGGTAAGCTACCTTTCTGTAATGAACTTTTTTAGACTGTTAAACTGTGTAAGGTTTTTGGTTGGGGTTGTGGTTTTTCGGTTTTGTTTTTTCTCAGACAAAAATGTTCTGAAACACCCCGATGCCAAGTTTTTGGTATTGCTGTATTTCTAACCATGGAATGGCTTGGGCTGGAAGGGGCCTTAAAGATTGCCTAGTTCCAATGCCCCTGCCGTGGGCTGGGACACCTTTCACTAGACCCAGTTGCTCAGACCCCCACATGGTGGGTGCTGTATGCCAATCCTGAGCTTCTTAATCAGGAAATAAATATGTTTGTGTCAAATAAAATGAAGGAAAATACAAATAAACCCAAGATTATTTATTTTTTAAGAGCTCACTTGTCTTATTTGTCCTTCAACACTGCTATTTTGAATTATAATAGTTAAACTGTCAGGGTGAAAACAAAGAAAATTATTGCAATAAGGCAAATAACAAGGATACTATTAATTGCAGCTCAAGAAGTAAATGACATGAGCCTTTCCCAGTATAAAAATATGCAGAATCTTAGAAGCATAATATGTCAGCAAAATAAATAAAATCAGGGTTGAGAAAATTCATTAACGTTTAAATCACAAAGTAGCAACAAAAAATTATTTTGAGCAAGAACAGATTTGTTGTGGATTTTCTACCTCTGCCTGGTATTTAAATTAGGTTAAATAATTCAGTAGTTTTATGCTTTTTAGAGCCATTAGATAATACCATCCCAGCAGAAACCTGTTTGCCAGTCAATTAGAAAACTCCTAATGTGTTGGTTCATAATGTATCACATTATTTGAGTTACACTGGAAATGGCAAGAACTATATGTTTGAGGTACATATTCAAAGCAGAGTATTCATATATTTGGGGAATTATAGCAGGTGTAAGAACCTTAATTTTACTAATAACTTGAAAATATGTTGAGTGGGACTTTTAGCTTTCAAATGTTAAAGGCAGACTAGCTTTCCCCTCTCAACTTCAAATGACACATACTTGTGGTTAGTTCTGCCTGAGATCTCTCTGTCATGAAACAAACCCCTTTCCTTACCCAGAATTTACTGCTGGTCACTAGCTTTTGCAGGAAATCGTAAGCTTTTGTTTCATTTCTGCTTACTTCAGTTGAAGTTGATATATTAGTGACTTCTTAAACAAATGACACATTTTGTATTCCTGTATTGATTAGAAGAGCAGAGGATTCAAGGATTCAAACTTAGCAGCAGGCATGAACATTAAGACAAGCAATTAAAATTTTGTCTATATGCTTCTCACATTTCAATTCAATTATTTTCACAATTTTTACATCATGTGCAAAATCTGTAGATCTGTGATTTATCTGTGATCACTTGCTCGGAATAGGAGGAAGTAGATAATAAGAGGTAGCTAAACATGCCTATCAAGATTTTAGAAATCCTGGCTTCTAATCTTAACTCACACTGATTTAGTTGATGTCTTTAGATGAAGTTCTTTAATATGAAGACCATTTGCACACATCTTCAGGGCTTAAAAATGAAGATCACCAAAAAACAATGGCTATATAAACACCTACACCTTATCTTTTGTTTGTCCCAAAAAATATTTCTTGACTCTGAGTGATAATCATCATCTGCGCTGACTTGACATGAAGATTTACATATTAATGTTTTTAAAACGATTTTTGATGTTTATTTTGATTCAATCAGTGGCATTCAGCCATTGTCTCAGAAAAAGGGGAGAGCATGGAAAGTGAATTGCTGCTAATAGGAGAACATAGGAGTGGGAGATCTGAAAGTGATCTGAAAGCAAAGGTCCCTGCAAGGGACTTAGCAGCAGTCTGGGGTGCCAAGACAGGGGCACAGGCTCAGCTGTACTGCCTTTTGCAGCTCGTGTTCTCACTTCCTGTCATGCAAATCGCCCCGGTGGGCAGCAGCAGGCAGATGGTCCATGCCCTGCAGTGGCATCCGCCCCCTCCTTTCCCGCCACAGTGGGAATAACCCACCTGTAATACCACAAGGGCATGAGGTCCCACACCTGCTCATGTCTTTTTCCAACCCTCTCCTTGCCTTGCTCATCCTGCTCCAATCACACAGCTAACTCTGCCTTTCTCCTCCTTGGTTTATGCCACAGAGCCTTTGCCTACAATATTAACTCCCTTTAGCTGAATTTAACTGGCTCAGTCTTCTGTATATCCAGCTACTGCTATTTCCACTTTTTCAAAGTGTAGTGGAGTATTGGTGTAGTGTCATAGGCAGCCCATTGTCCAGAATTTTCAATACTGTGAGAATTCTTGAATACAGGATTAATGTCTCCTCAAGGGCATTAAAAGTGTCATAATGATAGCAACTGGAGGTGGAGAGACCCACATGTGTCTGAATCCGTCCTACCAGCTGTTCTTGGTAGTTTCCCTTCCTTGCAATGAATCTGTTCACAGGAGACAACCATGTACAGGCTCAGCATATTCTTTCTCATGTGTATGTGGAAAACGCTATTTCATTTTGTGTGCTGACAAAAAAGAACCCATTTTGCCTGATGATAATAAGCCCTTTCAAGGCAAAACAAACAAAAAAAGTGGTGGTGCTAATATGCGTGAAACATGTGTGGCTTTGCTTGCAACGTGTCTAAGATGGAGAATGACTAAGATTCAGGTTTTCTTAGTAACTCCATTATGTCAACATTTCCTGGTTGCAATAGTCATGGGTTTCTCTTTCATTGAAACATGACAAGTTGAGCAATTGGCCTTTTGCTGGGCAGTCTGAAAAGATGATGCTACAAACAACACTAAATCCACTCTGTCCTCCACTCCCACAGTGCTTTGTTTTCCCTTTGTTCCATGGGCACCTATGCTTTCCAATTTTATTTTTCACTGGTCTGATGAGGAAACAAAAAATGAAAGAGAAACACAGGGGGAAAAAATGATAGTGGGAAAAGTAATTGTCCCAGTGCTTAAATAACAAGGCAGCCTCAAAATGCACAAAGAATAAGGTAGTCCTTATTTTTATTATTTTTAAGTTATTTATTTCTATAGGACTCTTGCTGTTCTACGTCCTTTAGGTGGACTAAAGATGATCATCTTAATGATACTCACTTTTTCTTAAACTAGCCCTCTTTTGTTTATTCTGACATAACAAGTTGATAACAGGACAGTTGCAGAGTTGTTGCTGCAATTATATCTGAAGAGCAAAACTGAGAAAAAAGCAGCCAGTTTTTATGAGTGGTTATTTTCATATATGTGGTCTGTTCATAAAAATACCAGCAATAAAACTTCTCTTGACTTCTTTAGACTGAGTTGCTATTGCTGGTGTTTGTTCTCTCTTCCCATCCAGGAAAAATTACTTTTAAATTTCATTCCAAAAGCACAAGAACTTGTCAATGCTTCTTTTTTTTTCCCAAAGACAAGTTCCATTTTCCTGTGTTAGCTGTCCAGAAAGATGTGTACTGGGGCTACCAGGTCGTGCCTGTGCAGTTATCAGTTCCACTGGAAGGTGCTCATGGAGACACAAGGTCCCACATCATCTGTGTCAGCCTCAGAAGGAAGACAGAAGAGTTTGATTTAACCCAAGGTTAAGCTGGGAGACATGCAGACAGCGAGGCATTACTGTTATGGGTCCTCCCTGCTGTGCTGTGCATGCTCTGGGGCAGATTTAGGGGCCATAGTATGATTCATAGATAACAGCTATTGTAATAATAAAATCCAAAGACCACAATTAGTAAATCATTGAAGTAAGAGTTCTATTTGTTGATTACATCTATGCTTGTAAATCAAGCATAACAGATTTTTAATGGCACAGGGGCCAACCCACTTAGAATTCTGAGCTCACAGCTTCTTAACCCCGCTTACATTCCCAAACATGATGGCCACAACTGGAAATTACCATGTCTAGGAAGTTTTGGGAGTGTATTTGTTTTGTTGGACCAAACCTTTACTGAGGGTGATCCTAATGACCCAGCACCACCGGGTGTGACTGCCTAGGCACATCCCACAGCACTGTTCAATCCCTCAGCACTGCCCTACCCAGCACAACTGCATTCTCTGTGCTTCGGTGCAGTGCTAACCCTCAGTACACAGTGGTGCAGCTTGTGGCAGCACCATGTTACATCACTTTTCTGGGCAATGTTTCAGTTCCTGGACCTTACGTTGAAAGAAGTGCATAAGCTCCAAAATCTTAAGCCTCTTTGAAAGAGAGATTTTTCCCCTGAGCACTGGGAGTCTCCACTGGAGGAGATGACAGCACAGGTACAGCAGTGTCCTGTGGCTTGCAGCTGTATATTCCACTGCTGTTGCACTGTCATGCGAAAAATAGCCTCACCTTCTGTGGGACTGCAAAGTCCCCAGGGAGATTTCCACATGTAAAATCAATCTGGGGCACGATTCATTGTCAAAAAACAATAAGGACTGTTTACACCAGCAAAATACAGTGAAGAAATGCTTAAACTGATAGTGGATGATAAGAGAATATATAATCCCAGTGGCTTCACCATCACATAAAGCTTTCATCAATGAGTTGTGTTGGCCAATCTTTCAAAAATACATGTGTTCACATGTATGGTTTGGCTTCCTGATTCTTGCACTGAATTATTCTGCAGGACATAAAGGGAATGGCTTTTGTACTTGTTATATTTCTGAAACAAGCCATTAATAGGCAGGTATGCTCTAGAGGACATTGAGTGTGACGGAAACAGGAGAGAAACGAGTGATCAGAGTGATTTTCATAACCTCAGCATTGAGGAAGACAAGAAGTGGCTTACACCCTGTTTGTGAAAAGTCTGATGTCTGGGGAAACTGAGTCCTGTGAAACTATCCGGGTTTTTTGGAAAAAAAAAAAAACAGCTGACTGAAAACAAACAGGAATTTAAGATTATGACCGCAGACATTCAGCATCTGACACAAAGTGCTGAGTAAGTTTGAAAAGACTTCTTTGCCAGCAAACAGGAACTGTTAACTAATTTACCGGCTTAGCTCTGATATATTATTAAAAGAAATGTCAAAATTCTTGGGGTTTGTCTCCTGAAAGAAAGGTCTGATCCTCCAGTTACCGCACATCCCAAGTGTTGCTGAGGCTGCCTACCCTAAATTCAGTTTCTCAGCAAGGTGCACTTCAACCTGCCAAACAGAGTATTAAATACTAGGTTTTTTAGAGTAATTTTGCTCAGGTAGAAGAGAAGACAAGGGGTAACTCCTGGAAGAAACAAGGAAAGGTTGATCTTTTAGTTGCATGTAACTGAACTGAATGACTGAGGACATCTGTACTATGATCTAGCAGTCCTGGTCATACAAATGAGGACCCACATTTAAAAATGAAGAACCTAAGACAGTCCTTCTCTTAATGGGGAATTCAGATTATTTCACCTCAGTGGAAGGAACCTGATTTATATATATTCATATCCTGATTCCATACTGGCTACTCTGTCCTTAAATGGGGGCAGAATTTTAAAAGTATGTTTTAGATATTCAGAACTAGTATTGCAGATGATCATATCCTTTTAGTGTGATTGGGATCCCAGGAGAGGTATCCGGACAGCCTCGTGTAGAGGCTTCAATGATTTAGTTATTTAATGAAGCTGGACCAATTATTAATCATGAGTGATTAATCTGACCAAAATGGAAATTTCTCTGCATATAAATAATACACAACTTTTAAAAAATTAAAATTAAAATTGTTGTTGTTGTTGTTGTTGTTGTTATTTCTGCCTTCACTTTTAAAAAGGCTTAGAGTTTGGCCCTACATATATTAAGCATTTCAAAAGGTGTGAAAAAAAGATCTTTTATACCAGATTGACTGCCTAAATTGATTTTTCTTCCTTCTTCTTTTTGTTATGATATTTTAAGGTAGCGTGAACAAAAAAACCTCCGTGAGTTCCAAGTGAAAGAAAGAAGTGAGAGAACACGAAAGTTCCTCATGCAGACATTAGGTCATGAGAGTTTGTGCTGGTTTATGCATTAACAGTTAAAACATAGGGAAGGCATCAATTTCCGTGTGCAGTTGCCTATATTGGGCAATGTTTAACGTAAGCACAGTGCACCCTTTTCTGCTTTGCTGCAGAGAAGTATGGTAGTATTGAACTAACTGATAAATCAGTTCCTTGGTCCCTTTTATAAAACTGGGGCTGCTTTCAGAGAAAATTAGGTGTTTAAAAAGTTCTGTCTGAAATGGCACAAATTGATTCTATTTTATTTTTTTCATCTGCAGATGTCACCAGTCTTTTCCACTGCATGGAAAAATACAGTTCCTTTAGAGGGAATTTAAGCCTGCTGACAATTGGCTTGCCTTTCTCTTGCTGAACCTCATAGTAATAGTCCACAGATCATAAATCAAAAATGGTAAACTGGGAGAGAGCATTGTAAAATGCTTTCAAATTACTTCTGTTGTTTCATCGGTAGGATATAATGTCTGAGTTACTTAAAATGAGGAAAAGAGTGCTTACTGTATCATACTTGTCACCAGTAAAGCTATGGTGCTAACCCAGGAAGACTGAAATATTCATACCCTGAATGATACTGGGAGAGTTATGTATCTTCCCTGACATTCCAGAAAATAACTGCCAGTCGTGATTATTCCTCCAAGACTCCACTGTAAACCGTATGCTAGATCACTACACTTAAAAGTCAGGTCATAATCTGCATGTCTGGAATAAAAGTATTTTCAGCTGTTGCTGGTAGTCCACAATCTTGCTCGTGTCTCTTTGCATCTGTGCTCTCCTGGGACTGTTTTCATTACACCCAACAATCCAATTAATCCATTACCTGCACTTAACCTTTATCAAGACAAAGTGACATATCGACTTACAAGCATTACACAAATTGACAAAGCAGAGGGTGCCATCTGAACATTAGTATTCTCCTGATGTCAGGTTATTTCTAAGATTCACAAGGCCTTTCTTAGTGTTTGCTTCTGAGTAAACAGATTCATTTCTAGAAAAAAGTGTTGTACATGACAGAGACATAGCATATTTTAGAAATTTCTCACTTGGATAAGAGTTTTAAGATGTTTGGAGGTAGAGTTCCCACAGACAGTTTAAAAATAGTGCTGTTTCTGCCATGTTATCACCAGTTTATCAAGATGTGCTGTGCACAGTGAATCCACACATGATTTACAAACCTTTGAAGACTGGAATAATTTCAGTGGCACTTTAAGAAGGTAGATACATAACAAGTGCCATGCTGGTGCTAAGGTCCATCTACCCCATTATCCTGGGCCCACAGTGGCCAATATCGGATATCTACCCAAAACATAAATCAAGAGAGCATGCATACATAATATTTGCTCATATCTTCCTAATATCTCTGGTGGCTTTCTCTGCTGCAATTTTGTTTAATTGCTTCTTAAACATATGTGATTTCTTTTCCATAAGTAAGTTCCTATGGTGCATGACTAAATAACTAGTAATTTTTTTAGATACATTAAGAAAGGAAGGAGTGTAATCCCAAATCTCTTCATAGTATTCATGATCTTATCAATGTCTTCAATATCTCTTCTGATTTGCCACTTTCCAGTCCCAGTCTATATGGTTCTTCCGTGTTTTCAGTCATCTGAGTCCAGTCAGGATCTTATATATAGGATAGCACTGTTTGTCTGTAAATGAAAATATGTTTGCTGATAGAGAGGCCTTACTGGCTAATCCCAGTTATCTGACTTGCTCTGCTAAACAGCCCCTCTGCTCCCCAAATGCAGTATCTGTAAAGAATGCTTTGCTCAGTTGCTGAGCTCATATTACAATTGGCAGAAAACATGCATTGCTGTCATTTTTCAGCTGAGCTTGAATACTAAGCTGAATTCCAATGACACCACTGTTCAGCACTAGGCCACTGCCAGCAATAAACTCATATTAAGAATGATAGCTGAAATATTTATTCACAAACACAATTGCAGGCTACACATGATTGCTCTCTGCACATGCATTTCCAGTGGCATGGAAATTACTTGTTTCCTGCTTGGTGTTATTTCTGCTTCAGCTGCTTGGCTCTCGCTCACACTCCTGGAGCCAGGCTGCCAGGGGAACAAAGACCAACTCCAGACCTCGGAGACAGATGTGCTCTTGTCAGTCTGATCGATGAGCAAGGTGCAAGGCAGAGCCACTATCTTGTGCTGTGGCTCACAGGGGTGTTGTTTATTGTGCCACCTCCATAAGACAAATGAGGTCTCGAGTGGAAGTGAATCTTCTAATTCAGTTATCCAGTGTCACAGATGGAAAAGACCTTAAAAGCCCAGACCATGCAAAGAAGATACAATCTGAAAGGAAATATGGTTTACATGACACATTAACCTGTGCATCTTTCTGAATTTTTCTCCATTTATGACCCAGTGAACCCAGCATCTGGTATTTTTGATGTCTAAGATAAGGATTTATCTCTATTTCTGGGACTGACTGGATAATACAGGAAGCCCTTCTGCTGGAAAAAGAAAAGGCTTTATCTGTCTGCTAAGTTATTGGCAGCTCTCAGGCAGTTCACTTAGGATTCCCACCCAGGACTCAGTTGAACACCAGTTTGTGAGGCCATGCTGATCTCCTTGGCATTGGGAAGAAGCAATCCCAGGGATGCAGTGAGCCTGGGAATGCTGTGAGGCTGGGGATGTGGTGAGGCTAGGGATGTGGTGTGTCCAGTGCCACACCCTCCACAGTGGAACACAGCCTGTGTGCTGGCTGCCATCCAGCCACCTGAGCAGCTGTAAAGCCTGCCCGTGCTTTTTGCTTTTGAGAACCCCTCCAGGTTCTCCTCTTCAGTAATCTCTTCAGTAATCACTTGCCATCTTGCACCTCTGATTCTGTGTCTCTTACCCACATGCGAAATTCTGTAGGGTCAAGATGGTCTGATTAATCCCTTGCAAAGTTTGTGCCCCTGTCCTACAAAGCAAGCATCACTGGCTGCCCTTATGGCTGTAAGACGACACCAGGGCAGAGGATGCCTGTGCGCCATCCCACTCAGGAACTAGGAAGATCTCGTAGGTCCTATGGGATGTGAAAGTAGACAATGAGTATTCCTGTCTTACTGCAAGGAAACCGAGTCAGGGAACTGTCAGGGCACATAATTTCATTTGATTGTATCGCTGTTCCTGACAATTTCCTCCAGATATTTACCATCCGGAATGCTAAAAAAACCCACCACATTTCCTCATTTATCATGAATATTTGCTTGTTCCAGCTTCCCGACACAGAGACTTTTGCTGTTTGAATTTGCTTAGGTAATAATGTTACACAAACTCTTTGCATAGCTTTTCTTTGGTTAATATTCTGGTTAATATTACTTGTTGTGTATTGGTCGTTCACTTCCAGTGACACCAATAACAAACATTAATATAGTAACCCCTATAAAGTAATGCAAATAAAATTTCTAATTTTTGTGTGTTGTCAAACATCAGAACTATTCAAATTGAAAGAAGAGTAGAACAACACAAAAAATGTATCAGACAACAGTCAGATAGGGGAAGGAGGATTCTCCTGGGTTTATAATTGGGCACTGCAAAATAGGCTAGCAGAAAGTCTCAAGTGAAAAGGAGAAATCTTAACCTATAAAGGTAAACATTCTTTCTAGCTGGTGACTCAAAAGGCCTCTAGAATCTGATCATTCATTTAATCCCTAAATTTTTCTTTTTTTCCAGAATGGCAGGAAAAGGGAAAAAATAATTTTTCCCATTTAAAAAAATATTTCAAAGTGCTGTTTTTTGGATGACTTTTGTTTGTAATAAATTAAGTGCTATAAATCAAAAAATAGTGCTGTTGCAGGCAGGAACCAGCTAACAGTGGACACTGTATTGCAATACTTTACATGGGCTGTTTTCCTTTGAAAAAAAAATTGGCCATACACTATAAAAAAGTTTTGCACACTCTACTTCTAAGGCAGAAACAGTAGGCCTGTATAGATTTCTTAGAATCTGTGGGATTTAATGTAGGTTTCTGACTTTTTGCAGGGCCAGTGAAGGGGGGCAGCAGAGATAAAACACCGCAATTCTGAAATATGGAATCAAATTACAGAAAAGAGAACAATTTATCTGAAATTCTGGTGGACCTTTTTCATGTAGATGTGATTTAACTTGCAGTACAAGAGAGCTTCCTAGAATAGTTACTAATGTTGTGATTTGCTTTACGTGCACTCTGCATTCTTTTGTTTATTTCATTCTGTTCCACCTACACTTTTGATATTTACAGCAAGGAAGCAGGCAAATATAGAAAATAGGTGTGAGATTATGCAGAAAGGTAGAGGAGAAATACATTGATGTGGAGAGAGTAATGCATGCACTTTATTAATATACTACTTACAGAAAAGTTACTGTAAGTTTGACCTGGTTTGAAAATTCCTTTCTCTAACTCCAGGCAGGTACAGCTTTGACTTGGGCTAGGACAAAAGTAGAGACAAAGTATTGAATATTCAAGGTTTTAGTTGAGAAATCAGAGTCCTGGTCTTGAGCTCAGTTTTGTCATATATCTACTGACACAAGGCACAGAAAGGTCATCTTGAGCAGAGCCTTGGATTCATCATCAGTTTAGACTAGCCTAAGGCATCTCCGCTGGCTTAGACCTGGTCGGAGGGGCACTGCCACCCCTCCTGGTGGCTTTGCCTTCCTCTTGCCCCACTTCTTCCCATGTGCTGCACCCAGTCAGGGAAATGATTTTCTGTTTTAGGTAAAATATATCATTGAAGTAGGGGCAAACGTTGTGGTCGTCATAATCAAATGAGAATATTGTTTATGAGGCTGAAACTGTTTCTGTTTCTGATGTTTTTAATTAATCACATTCACATCACAATGTCCAAATACTAGAGTTTTCTGAGGAGGCAACTCCCTAAAGTGTGGAGGAAAGCAAGGAATACATAGATGCACATAGGAAGTTAGTAGAAAAAGTAAGAGGAAGGAAAAAACAGCTAAAATAAGCATGGGGTGAATAAGGAGGAAATAATATGAAGTCATGTGTAGATAACCTCAAGCCTTAAGAGCAAACAGGAAGAATAATACCAGCAGAAAAAATGGCAAGTACCAAAAAAATAATAGAAGAAGGTCACTGTTGAGTGTCTGTAAGCAAAAACACAAAAACATGAAATCTGGAGATAGTAAGCATGTAATGGTCAATGTCTGTCAAACTGATTTTTTTGTATCCATATTTTCACAATGGAGGGAAATGAATACTGTTCCACCAGTAGCATCTACATACCATCTTTTTTTTTAAACTCTATTTCCTTTGAACTTCAGAGAAATATAATTAGCTTTTGAGAGGATCAGCATCTCTCAGACTGCAACATAATTTGACAACAAAATCACTTCATAATCAATCATGAAGTCTCATCTCAAGACAAGCTGATGAGACCCTGGGACATTCCTGTGAGTGTGAGACCCATTTATGATGTGCTACAAGGATGTTAAGCTGCCCTTTTGGGCCTGGGGGCAGTTAAGGGGCAGGATGTCCAACTAGCTCTATAGTCTTTACATCTAAACACCCAGACACTGAAGAAACGATCTCAAGTTAGCAACATGAGAAAAAATGTGCTCCTTTACTCCCAGACCATCTTACTCTGCCTCAATAGGGCCACTTCCAGCTCAGCAAGTGGCTCTGCAGCATCACACACTAATTCCTCTCACCCTCTACTGACCTGCCCAATATTGTAATCCCCTTTACTTGCAACTGTGTACCCTGCCCTTGAGTTTGGGATATGGCAAGAAAAACCACAATAAAATGTTCTAATATTCAGTGATGCAGAAAATTTTATAGGGGGGGAACAATATATATGAAGGCACCTGAGGGGCTAATCTGACAGACAGTTTGCTCTGTATTGATGTTATACTACCACTGCAGGAACAAAAAGTTGAAAGTTAGACCTCAATGTGAGTAGCTACTGTCATCCTCAGATACCACGAATGCCTCTGAGATGGTACTGAGCAAGTATTGGAACTGTTCAGTTTGAGAGAAGCGGAAACAAAGGAAAAAGATTCCAATCTGTAGAAAACTTCACATAAAGTAAAGCTGACAGCGTGCCGTCTAACTGGAAATTTGACCAGGCAAGCAGAGAGAACAAACCTATAATATCAAACAGTATTATGAAAATTTAAATCACCATAGGTGCCAAGAGACTAATTTTTTCCCTTACTAGATACTCTGGATGGGAGTTAACTGGGGACATCAAGACTGGAGGCAGGCTGGCCTGCAGTGATCATGCAGTGGTGGAGTCTGCAGTCCTGAGGGGTATGGGACAGGTAAGGTGTAAAGTCAGGTCCCTGAACTCTAGGAAAGAAAATTTCTAGCTCTTCAAGGAGATAGTCAAGAGGATCCCCTGGGAGACTGCCCTCAGGGCCAAGGGAGCGGAACAGCTCTTTAAGGAAGTCTTCCACAGAGTGCAAGAGCTAACAAACCCCAGGTGCAGGAGCCTGGACAAGGAAGGCAAGAGACCAGCATGGCTGAGCAGGGACCTACTGGAGACACTAAAGGGAAAGAAGCAAATAGAGAAAGGAAGTTCAGTAGTGTAGGGCTGGGGTGACAAAGACCAAGATGAAGCTGAAGCTGAAGCTGAATCTGGCAAGTAATGCAAAGAATACCACAAAGCGTTTCCATGGGTATGTTAACCAGAAAAGGAAGGTCAAAGAAGGTGTACCACCCCTGATAAATAAGGCTGGGAAACTTGTAATAATGGATGAGGAGACGGCTGAGGTACTCAGCAACATTTTTGTCTCACTCTTCAATGCTAAGGTTTCTTCCCACACCTCCTGAGTCAGTGGAAGTTGCTGACCTGTCAGCCTCACCGCTCTGCTGGGAAGATCATGGAACAGATCCTCCCAGAAACTGCGCTAAGGGACATGGAGGACAGGGAGGTGAATTGAGACACCAGAACAGCTTCAGCAAGGTGTCTTGGTGTCATGGTTTGACACTG